>JXCR01133644.1:0-93183 GCA_002079205.1 Phalaenopsis hybrid cultivar
TGGAAGTGAAGTGCATGGAATGCATAATGAAAAACTCTTAAAAAGATATTTATTAGTAACTCAGAGCACGCTTATTGTCTTTTATAAAATGAAATATAGAAAGAGAATCGTGACAAGAAATGTATTCATTCTTTAATCTATCAAATTTAAATACCTTAATAAAAGCAGTTGTTTATTGGGTGCATGATACTCAAGGCCAGTTATGTTCTTATTAACATACGCCTAATATCCATCCACAAAAGCGAATGCTTGAGGATATGCAACTCATCCATCATGCTAAAAATTATTTTCCATTGTGACTGCAAATATTTCAAGGACTCACGATCATAATAGAGCACAAACTTTTTTGATAATTTATGATTGTAAGTCAGTGTATCTTAGTTATGCAACAATCAATTTTTATTTTTTAAATTATATATATTTTTTTTTTATGGTGTTCCTGGTTCTAAGCACCCCCATACCAAACTTGGAGGCTTTCCATGATATCTCATAAAATTTTAAAATGTTAATTGTTTTGAGAACTGAAGTAACAACATTAGTTCTTTGATAGTGTCGAAGGCTTGTTTGTATGTAGGGTATGCAATGAAATTTAACATTCTTAGTACAGCAGTTAATGGAGCCATAATGATGCTTCATTTCTTAATGAATATGTGATAGAAGAATGTTTTAGCCAATTTAAGATTGCCTTAACGTTAATGAATAAATTCTATATAATGAAGGTAAATGTGATGTAGCAAAATGGTAACAAACATCCATGGGCAATAAACCACAGCCGGTCATATCAAAACATTTATCTTTTTATGCAAGAACTTGACATGTTTTAGTGACAGGAAATTATGCTCTATGATGACAACTGGTGATAATTGGTTAAAGATTTCATTCTGATCTTTTTGTAATATGTATACAATTCTAATAGAGATTCCAATAGAAAACATGAAAGTTTATGAAATAATAATTACTTTATTATTATGATAGTACATTCATTGATGATGTGGTAGATTAATAGACATTAAATAATTACAATAGGCCATAGATTGATGGGATGAAACTAATAATCTCACAATTCACTGAGATGGTATGAGTTGCATGCGGTGAATGACTGCTAAGCTCGGTGAAACATTGATGGAGATGGATTTAATAGAGGTGGATTGGATGGAAATGGATTCAACACATGCAACACGAACTAGTGTCCATTCATGCATTTTGTATAGTGACGGTGGTTATCCGTTAACCCGACCATGTTGCAGTTAACGCGTCAACTTGGTCGATGGCTAATGAAGTTAACTCGATCATGTTGGCCATAATATCACCTGAGGATAAGTTATTGATTAGCTTCACGTGCAAATTTATTTGTCTTGATTAAGATTTTTGTCCAGCTAAAGTCTGGACATTACCCAGAAATATACAATCATTTCTTATAAATTTATGTGGTGAAATTTTGGCTTGAAAGAGGTTGAAATATATTATTTGTGACAAGATTATCTAGAAAAAATGTATGTATATACATACATGCACACTGCAAATTAGATTCATACACCTCTGCAACAATAGAGCATTCTATTTCTGCAGCTAATAGACCTGTTATAAAGTGTTAATTCAGTGTTAATCATGTTAATATTTTTTTAATGAAGCACCAATATATTGTAAATTAGAGCTTCTTTATGTTTACAAAACTCTAATTGAATTTGATTTTATTTATATATATTTGTAAAGAATTATTATTTATATTTTCATGATAATTGTCCTATAATAAACGCAATGAACCTTGAATTTTTAATTGAGCCTCTTATTTCCCACACGTGGCTAGGGGTGTAAACGAACCGAACACAAACAACAGAGCTTGTGTTCGTGTTCGGTTCGTTTGAAATTTAGTTTTTTTGAAATAAGTTAGTGTTCGAAATTGTTCATGAAGTCACTGCTCGTGTTCGTTTCTTAACGAACGAGGCGAACATGAGCTGTTTCGTGAACGACGAGCCAGTTTCACGTCCCTAATATTAATATATAAAAATAATATATTATATTAATTATATAACTTATATTATATATATATTTAATATGTATATTAGTATATTACTAATATAGTATATTAATATATTAGTATTATTAATTTACTATATATTATAAATTATAAAATTTAATTTTTTAAAATATCATAAATTATATATAAAGANTTGGCTGGTGACGGGAGAACGGGCTGCGATCCCGGCGAAGATCCTAAGCCGGGGCGAAGATCCTAAGCCGGGAGAACGGGCTGCGATCCGACGAGCGGCTGCGATCCGGGCGGCTGCGATCGAGAGCGAGGGCCCTAGGTCATGGGAGAGGCGAAAGAGAGCGAGTGAGAGCGAGGGTGTCACGGGAGAGGCAAAGAAAAAAAAGGACAAGTGCGTAAATTGAAATGGAAAAACGCGGATCGCGGGGGTCAGCCCGCGATCCGCGTCTTTCACAATTTTGGAAACGCAACTTTTAATAATCTGGCGATAAGTGGGTACCAAACAGCGAGGCGGCGTTTTGAAAACGCCGTCCGCACTTATAAGCTGTCCCAAACGGGCCCTTAAAATTAAGTCATTCAAATGTTTATGTTTTCCAAAATTAATTATCTTAATGATTTAGTGTTCATGAAAATTAAGTATATTTTAAATGACTNTTAGAATAATGTGTTCCAGTTCTGAATTGAAAACATATCCTTTTAGAAAACACTAACTTATTTGTCTTTTGGGTTTTCCACGTTTGGTGTTTGTGCTTTTATTTGACCACATCTTAAATATAATCCATAAAATAAATTAAATTTTGAATGAATGATTCACTTGAAAGAAAGCCAAGAGTCATTGTTCTGAACCCTGTTAATTCTTAGGAGATTTGTTCTGGGTTTGTTTTAAGATAAAGCCTCATTGAACCAGCTCTGGTACAATTTGGTGTTTTCTGGTTGAAATGTGTAGGAGGCAGATGATCAAGGGGCGAAAGATTTGAGGATGATTTAAGAGGTATCACGACTCAAACAAAAGTGTGAATCATACATGATTTTGTTTCTAGTGAGAAGCAGCGGTCAGGGGAGAAAGAGGGAATATAAGAAAATAATTAGTTATCATATCAAAGTATAGAATTAACCACATTGAATACAATCCTAACAACCATCTCAAATTTAAGCTTAAAATTATCTAAAAGGATAATTAATCATAATTTAAATCAGAATAAATATAAGTAAATAAATGTAGTTAAAATTTCGTAAACTAATTTGCTCCAACCTTGACTTGGTTTTATTCTAATTCTTGATTTGTGCTTATGTGCTGCATTGATTCCCCCATGGACAAAAGATCCAGGGCTTGTGGGGTCAAACGTGTGGCACTCTTCAAGTAAAATTGTTCCATTTTCATCACCTCATGTATGATTTAGAGTCTTCAATAGGAGTATGAGTCTTCTAGTGAATAGAAGCTTGACGCGTTGAAAGATTGTTTGTATGTATAGAAAGATTTAAGGTTGTGATGATAAAATATTATATCATCAAAATAAAGCACGTGAATGAAATTAATTTTTTGAGGCGATTTAGTCTAATAAGTATTTGATTTTAATATCCTTTAAATTTTGTATAGCTAGAAGATATTTTGCAGAGCTTTTTAAATGTGTGCGGAGGAAATGGCTTGTTTGAGTTCAAATGAGCAAGATTCCTACTTATATAAATATTAGCAATGACATCATATTTCTCATTTTTCTTCTTGAATTGTTGCTTTATATTGGCTTGAATTTTATGTATATGCTCAGCAAAAGATGCTTTGGATTAAGAATATGTAGGCTAAAGTATACAAGCTTTTTAGCGCTCCTGTCATAAACAACTTTCAATGGAGATTTCTTAGTAGTGTGATGCGCAAAACAATCATTGGTAAACTCTATAATATGTAGCATTAGATTCTATTTGTGTAAACATTCACCGACCAAACATTCTAAGTAAACAACCTAAATTCATGTCGACCACTTATTTTTATCCATAAATTTATAGATGGAGACAATAAGAAAAAAAANAAAGAAGAAAAAATTAGGTGGGGCCCACCGAAATACATCAGGACCGTAGATCAGTTGATGTACGGTTTGGATCGGACACCGCACGCAAGCTCCGTGCGGTGTCCGATCAGCATGGAATAATTTTTCCCATTATTGGGAGATATGGTTCATGAGAAATATGCTCTATCATTATAGCCCTAAATATTACTAATGAAATTCTTCAAAGAAATTTAATTCTATTTATATGATTTGTACCACGAAAGGCCGAGGATTCCATTCTCGGGGTAGCTGCTCAGATCACTGTTACCAACTCACCGGTTTCATCTTCTCAACCGGCTCCGCCGCCTCGGCCGCCGCCGGAGATTAACGATGCCGGTAACCACTCTTCCTCTCCGAATCTCATCGAACTTCTCGCCATAAAACTCTCCCTTTCGATCTTTGCCGAAATCTATAACCAAACTTTAGGGTGAGGATTGCAGCCTTATTGGGTTTTAGCGGGATCGATCTGTTTATCTAGGTATTGTTCTTCGTTGCAGCTGAGAAGACTTTTGGAGTTGGAGCCGCCGAGCCCACTGAGGTACCTCATCGGCGTGGCGATCATGTTGGTGGGCGTTGTCTTGCCGCTGAGTTACATGATGTTGCGCAACAAGAGAGTTCCTTCGTCATCCACCTCTCTCTCTAAGCAGACGTAGGTGGGCTTTTGTCGGTCTGGTTTCTTACCCATGCTAGTTCCTTAGGCCGCTTCTTGTAGATCTAATGATCTCTTCCGCTGAGGGAAGATCTCAATTTTATCGATTTGGGGATCCGATACTAATTGATAAATTTCCTTTTCGACTTTGACTTTGCAGGAGCATCTAAAGGTTGACTAGATCTTGGTACTTAGATTCTTTTTCTAACCGTCACTCTGGTCTGTGTAGAGTTCGCGTTTCAAGGATGTGGAGGCTAATAAGCTTCTACAGTTGGCTGGTATGGTGCACGGAAATGATTTCATTTTGATGGCTGAATGATTTGTTCTTATTTGTTAGAAGAAGATATGGCGCTTATTCGTGTTAAAATATTTCTTTTTCATGTTTTGTTCATTGAAATTAGCTTATTAGTGGAAATTCAACTGATGGTTTTTTTTCATTGTTATTATCTTTCTGTTCTTACTTATCCAAATCAGTTGATTAATAAATAAGAAGAACACTTTCANTAATGAAGCACCAATATATTGTAAATTAGAGCTTCTTTATGTTTACAAAACTCTAATTGAATTTGATTTTATTTATATATATTGTAAAAAATTATTATTTATATTTTCATGATAATTGTCCTATAATAAACGTAATGAATACCTTGAATTTTTAATTGAGCCTCTTGTTTCCCACGCTTGTCTAGGGGTGTAAACGAACCGAACGCGAACGAACAGAGCTTGTATTCGTGTTCGGTTTGTTTGAAATTTAGTTTTTTTGAAATAAGTTTCTCTTCGAAATTGTTCGTGAAGTCACCGCTCGTGTTCGTTTCTTAACGAACGAGGAGAACATGAGTTGTTTCGTGAACGACGAGCCAGGTTCACATCCCTAATATTAATATATATAAATAATATATTATATTAATTATATAACTTATATTACATAAATATTTAATATCTATATTAGTATATTATTAAATATTTAATATCTATATTAGTATATTATTAATATAGTATATTAATATATTATTATTATTAATTTACTATATATTATAAATTATAAAATTTAATTTTTTAAAATATCATAAATTATATATAAAGATTAGGTGTTAGATATGTATATACATAGGAACTGAGCGGTATGCGTGTAAATTTTCCTAAATAAAAAATACCTTCATTTTGTTGTATCGTTAAAACAAATAATTCGTATGTATACTTCGAATATATTTTTTATAATAAAAATTTGTGATATCTAAAGGAAGCAAAATAGAAAATAAAAAAATATGAATAAAATTAGATAAAAATGCAGGGGGTGGAACTAATTATATCAATAAATTATAATTAAAATATTATTTAAATGAATATAAATTTTATTTTTTAAATGTTCGATTTAAGCTTAATATTGAATTTAAATCTTATATAAATCATAGCTAAAAGTATAAATTAATTTTTTTAAAAATAAGCTTAAAAATAATATAAAGAATTTTTATCGTATTAACTTAAAAATAATTAAATTTTTTCAATTTTTTCTTTTTAAAAAATACAACATTTATATTAATTACAAATATATTTTAGGATAAAATGAAACTAAAAAAAAAATATGTTGAGTCTTTATTTATTTATTACAAATACATAGGTTTTGGATGAGTACATACATAAGAATTAGGTGGTATACATGTAAATGCTCACATGTGAAGACTCTTCGTCTGTGGAACATGTGGAAGGTAGAAGATATTTTTTTGTCATACATTGCAAAATGACAAATGATTTGTGTTGTTTGAAAGTAAAAGCATCTTTTTGAGGCCAAACATTAATGTGACTTGAATTTAAGGCCTATTTGAAAAAAAAAATTTAAGTTTTAAAAAATAATTCTTAAAATTGCACTGATCACATTTTAGGTGTTAAAAATGTGAATACATGAGAATTTTGTGGTCGGTGTGAAAATGGAGAAATTATTGCATACTGACACCGCCGCATGCATCTTTGTATATGGTGTCTGATCCTGATCGTAGATCACGGTGATCTACGATCAGAATTATTTCTATTTTTTTTTAAAATTAGATGGGGCCCACATAAATACATCAGGGGTCCCAATCCGTATGAAATAATTTTTAGTGAAATGCATCTGAAATTTAAAGATAAGAAGCGTGGTCGACAACCTAAATTTTTAAATTACAATTTAGTTTCACATGTCAAAGCCATGGTTGACCCGCCCAAGCAATTTATGAGCACTTAGCTTTCATTTAACTAATTATTTTATATGAATAAATANAAAAGCATCACTGTTCGTATTTGGTTCATTTAACTAATCGAACGAAAAAAAAAAATTGTTCACATTCGTTTCGTTTACTTATCGAACGAATTGAACACGAACTCATTGACGAACTGAACACGATTTGTTCGCGAACAACGAGTTTTTTTGACAACCCTATGCGTGGCTTTCATCACATAAAAAAATATCATTTTAACTTTTAAAAGTGAAATACAGATTTACATGCATAAAGTGATGTGTTATGCGTATTGAAGTTTAGGTGACAGATATGTGAAGTTTAGGTGTCAGATATGTAAATGCATAGGAATTAAGTGGTATGTATGTGAATTTTCCTAAATAAAAAATACCTTCATTTTTTTGTATCGTTAAAACAAATAATTCGTATGTATACTTCAAATATATTTTTTATATTTAATAAAAATTTGTGATATCTAAAGGAAGCAAAATAGAAAATAAAAAAAAATGAATAAATTTAGATAAAAATGCAGGGGATGGAACTAATTATATCAATATATTATAATTAAAATATTATTTAAATGAATATAAATTTTATTTTTTAAATGTTCAATTTATGCTTAATATTGAATTTAAATCTTATATAAATCATAGCTAAAAAGATAATTTAATTTTAAAAAAATAAGCTTAAAAATAATATAAATAATTTTTATCGTATTAACTTAAAAATAATTAAAATTTCTCAATTTTTTTCTTTTTAAAAAATACAACATTTATATTAATTACAAATATATTTTAGGATAAAATGAAACTTAAAAAAAATATGTTGAGTCTTTATTTATTTATTACAAAAACATAGGTTTTGGATGAGTACATACATAAGAATTAGGTGGTATACATGTAAATGCTCACATGTGAAGACTCTTCGTCTGTGGAGCATGTGGAAGGTAGAAGATATTTTTTTGTCATACATTGCAAAATGACAAATGATTTATGTTGTTTACAAGCAAAAGCATCTTTTTGAGGCCAAACATTAATGTGACTTGAATTTAAGGCCTATTTGAAAAAAAAAATTAAGTATTAAAAAATAATTCTTAAAATTGCACTGATCACATTTTAGGTGTTAAAAATGTGAATACATGGGAATTTTGTGGTAGCTGTGAAAATGGAGAAATTATTGCATACGGATACCGCATGCATTTGTGCATGCGGTGTCCGATCCTGACCGTAGATCACGGTGATTTATGGTCAGGATTATTTCCGTTTTAAAAAAAAAAAATTTAGGTGGGGCTCACCGAAATATATCAGGACCTTAAATCAGGTGATTTATAGTCCGAATCGGACACCGCACGCAAGCTGCATGCGGTGTCCGATCCGTATGGAATAATTTTTCGTGAAAATGCATCTGAAATTTAAAGATAAGGAGAGTGGTCGACAACCTACTAACATCTGAAAATTTTAAATTACAATTCAGTTTCACATGTCAAATCTATTCAATAATTCAAAGAAGCAGCAGGCATGGTTGACCCGCCCAAGCAATTTATGAGCACTTAGCTTTCATTTAACTAATTATTTTATATGAATAAATAATTATTTGATATTCATGCAAAGCGAGGATGTTAAAATAACCTTTTAACAATAACAACAAATGAAACACAGAACTACAAGCTGGGGGATGACGGAGGATATATATATCTAAATATGGACAGTAAGAAAATATTTATATATATGTGTGTGTGTGTGTGTGTGTCGACATTTGGCGTTGAATTTAAGCATAGGAAGTGGTATGGTCCGAAAAGCATTCATTCTCCCTCCCAAAATCCATGGAAGCCAAAAGGGAAGGTAAGCTGTTCCGGCACTTCCAGCTTCACCACTACCGCATCATCATCATCTCCTATTCTCCTTGCGTCCAGCACTACCAGATAACATCTGTGCCTACAAACTGCATACTGTTCCACAAACCATGAAATACACATATCAGCCAAAAATTAATAATCAACACATTGCCACATAACTAAGACATATATCTCCACCTCTACAACGACGACATAGCCGTCTTCCTCATCTCCGGCCGAAGTCCTCTTTGGTACAAACATGGGCTCTCCGATGAACCTTCTGCTCTCTGTACTCCATGAGCTGACGTCGCCGTTAGAACAATCAATTTTCACCACTGTGTCGAAAGGGAAATGTGGCAGTAACTCTGTGGAGCCAGAGGTTGAGCTGGCGTACATGAATCTGTTAGCTTTGCCGGAGTTGCTCGGATTGATCACCGGAAAATCACAAGGTTTTCTCCATTTGGTTGAAGAATCCGTAACAGAGCAACTGATACATGATCCCTTGCCATCTAATTCTACTGATATCTATGATTTTATAAACACCAGTGAAGATCTGGTTATATCTCGAACAGAATCTTATATATATAATGAAGCTGGTTTGATTGATTTACCAGTACTAGATGGGGCAGCATTTCTTTTTCTTGGTTCATAAATGTAGGGTCCAGCTTTGAACTTCGCTCATCATATCCTACAAATTAGTGAAAGGAAATTATAGAAATCTGCTGTAAACCAAACTTGGCTGGTCTATTTAGTTAAATAAATTGACCATTACCGAACATTTTTCTGTAGCTGAACCAANGAGGGGATGGAAAGGAAGCGGCGTCGAGGGGTGGCGGAAGGGAAGAGGTTTGAGGTCGTTGGGAGAGAATTAGGAGGCAGAGAGCAGAGAAGGGGGCAGGGGTGGAAGGCGACTTGCATCGTTGCGCGTTAGTTAGCTATGCCGCGTTGGTTGTATATATAAAGAAAATATTGCTTTTTTTTGTGTATGGGAGGTATCCCATGCATCAAAATATATTTCTTTGTCAATCCTGACCGTTGTTCTTCGAACGTACGGTCAGTATAAGGGGTACTTTCAGGAATATTGGTCGTNATTTTTTGTATATAGAAGGAGGTATCCCATGCATCAAAATATATTCCTTTGTCAATCCTGACCGTTGTTCTTCGAACGTACGGTCAGTATAAGGGGTACTTTCAGGAATATTGGTCGTGCGCTCAAAATGGTAATTCATTGGTTAAGTGACTGGAATACGAATATGTTTTGAGTTTGCTCCATAAACGAGCTCAACATGAATAAAAATTTGTCAGTTAATATTGGATTTATTTTAATTCAGAATAATTAAATAATAATGATTACTTATATCCATTCTATATTAATTTGTTTATGAATTTAAGTTTTATTATTTCTAAAAAATATATCGGTGTTATTGATACACCATTAATAAATATCTAACATATAATATAAATTTTCAGGTATGCTACGAATCTCGAAATAATTTTTGAGTAAGAAACGTTCAAACTATGAAAAAAAGTTATCTGATTTCAGCAAAATTAAAGTAAGCAAAATTAAAGTCAAACATGTCGGCTTGATAAGACGGACATTATGGTACCAAAATTGATCTATCCAACTCAAATCAAGCTGTTAAAATCATCTCTGGAAGTTTTATAGGCATATTTGAAAGGTCAAATGATTTTTAAATATGACATACTTATAATCAAATTGGGCTTCTCGGCAAGTCAAGCTGATGAGTCCAAGATCATTTAATTCTGACTAAGGTACTAAAATGTCTATCAAACGCCGTCTAATCAAGGGGATATCTTCGGGTCGCTAGATCAAGAGTGGTCTGGATTCATTTCTTATTTGCAATTTGGACACTATAAAATAGAGTCATACCCTTCTCATAAGAAGAAGAGCTAGACCCAAAGTAAGAGAAAAACCAGCTTATAAATTTTTTAACAAATGGTCCATAGATGAAGAGATAAACAGCTTATAAATTTTTTAACATTAATGGTCCATTAATTAAGCGTTTGGTTCATAACAAGCTTAATAAATTGATAGGTCAATAGAACCATTCTTTAGTTGAAAACAAAACCTCCAAACATTGAGTTAGCCCATTTTTTGTACATTATTTACTTGGGATCATCATATCCAGGTCATCAAAGTTTTTTCAGTTGAACTCCATCAAGCCTGAGTTGGATGTCATTTGTGTGATGAGGTGAGAAAATTTTGTTTGTTTGATTGAATCAAACAATCAAAAATCAAACATAAGATAGCAAGAAATAAATTGGAATTGAAAAATTGCCATAATAATGAGGAAAATGAAGAGAACAAAGCAAATAAAATTCATTAAATTATTATCAATAATAATAATAATAATATTCATTAAATTATTATGAATAATAATAATAATAATAATAATAATAATAATAATAATAATAATAATAATAATNCGTATATATGGACAAGAACATAAATTAACGTATAATCGAACTATTTTTCTATTTCGCGTGCAAGCAAAGGCTTGAACTTTATTCCATTTGGGCCAACAACCGCCCGAGTTGCTTCCAAGTTATTATTATACGTATGACGCCGCAAAATCCAGGATTTCTCCAAAATTAACTAAATCCACCTATCCCATGACAGTAATTTATGATTAATTAATCCGATGCCCTGTTTAATTAAAATGGTTAATCATGATCCGGCAAGCACGAAAGTTGGTGTCTTGAGTTAGCTTGCCTGAACTGCATAAAATATCTCACCATGAAAAAAATGCTTAGTAATTCCGGCAACTAGATTCAGTACTCCGCCGGCGCCGGCGACGGAGCCGGCGCCGCCGCCTTGCCGCTCCTCCACCGTGGTGAAAAGATCCGCCAGGCCGATGGTCTCCAATGACGTCGGCTCCAACTCATAAGGATGGCCTCCCTCCCATAGACAGAANGAAATCCACCTATCCCATGACAGTAATTTATGATTAATTAATCCGATGTCCTGTTTAATTAAAATGGTTAATCATGATCCGGCAAGCACGAAAGTTGGTGCCTTGAATTAGCTTGCTTGAATTGCATAAAATATCTCACCATGAAAAAAATGCTTAGTGATTCCGGCAACTAGATTCAGTACTCTGCCGCCGCCGGCGCCGCCTCCTTGCCGCTCCTCCACCGTGGTGATGATATCCGCCAGGCCGATGGTCTCCAATGACGTCGGCTCCAACTCATAAGGATGGCCTCCCTCCCATAGACAGAACAATCGTCCGCCCCACCTCAACACAGTAGTATTAGCCACATTCCTCATCATGTTGGAAACCGGAGATGTCCAAGAAGATGATTTGAACATGGAAAAGGGTCCCGGTCGCCGGAACCTCCATTCTCCACTCTCCACCACCCTGTCCTCCGTCGCGGCAGCCGTCTCCACATACCTCGCTGAATACATGACCACTCCTCCCCCAATGAAGTGGAAGGCGCGAAGATATCCATGGCCGTCGAGGGGATTGACGGTGGATCCNATAGACAGAACAATCGTCCGCCCCACCTCAACACAGTAGTATTAGCCACATTTCTCATCATGTTGGAAACCGGAGATGTCCAAGATGATGATTTGAACATGGAAAAGGGTCCCGGTCGCTGGAACCTCCATTCTCCACTCTCCACCACCCTGTCCTCCGTCGCGGCAGCCGTCTCCACATACCTCGCTGAATACATAACCACTCCTCCCCCAATGAAGTGGAAGGCGCGAAGATATCCATGGCCGTCGAGGGGATTGACGGTGGATCCGTGATCGTCGGCCATCATGCCGGGGCCGGCGAGGTAATATGTTCCGAGGGGGAAGTCGGAGGGGAGCTTGCCTTCGGCGGGGAGGAGGGGGAGAGGGTCGGTGGACTCCGCTGGCTGGGAGGTGAAGAGACGCTGGTAATCATCGAGGGCGGCGGACGAGGAGGTGGGGGAGGAGGAATGGGGGAGGTTGGGGGGAATGGTGGTGTTGGTGATGGTGGAGGGGATGGAAAGGAAGCGGCGTCGAGGGGTGGCGGAAGGGAAGAGGTTTGAGGTCGTTGGGAGAGAATTAGGAGGCAGAGAGCAGAGAAGGGGGCAGGGGTGGAAGGCGACTTGCATCGTTGCGCGTTAGTTAGCTATGCCGCGTTGGTTGTATATATAAAGAAAATATTGCTTTTTTTTGTGTATGGGAGGTATCCCATGCATCAAAATATATTTCTTTGTCAATCCTGACCGTTGTTCTTCGAACGTACGGTCAGTATAAGGGGTACTTTCAGGAATATTGGTCGTGCGCTAAAAATGGTAATTCATTGGTTAAGTGAGTGGAATACGAATATGTTTTGAGTTTGCTCCATAAACGAGCTCAATATGAATAAAAATTTGTCAGTTAATTTTGGATTTATTTTAATTCAGAATAATTAAATAATAATGATTACTTATATCCATTCTATATTAATTTGTTTATGAATTTAAGTTTTATTATTTCTAAAAAATATATCGGTGTTATTGATACACCATTAATAAATATCTAACATATGATATAAATTTTCAGGTATGACACGAATATCGAAATAATTTTTGAGTAAGAAACGTTCAAACTATGATAAAAAGTTATCTGATTTCAGCAAAATTAAAGTCAAACATGTCAGCTTGACAAGACGGATATTATGGTACCAAAATAGATCTAACCCAACTCAAATCAAGCTGTTAAAATCATCTCTAGAAGGTTTATAGGCATATTTGAAGGGTCAAATGATTTCTAAATATGACATACTTATAATCAAATTGGGTTTCTCGGCAAGTCAAGCTGATGAGTCCAATATCATTCAATTCTGACTAAGGTACTAAAATGTCTATCAAACGACGTCTGATCAAGGGGATATCTTCGGGTCGCTAGATCAAGAGTGATATGGGTTCATTTTTTATTTGCAACTTGGACTCTATAAAATAGAGCCCTACCCTTCTCATAAGAAGGAAAGCTAGACCCAAAGTAAGAGAAAGACCATCTTATAAATTTTTTAACATTAATGGTCCATTAATTAAGCGGTTGGTTCATAACAAGCTTAATAAATTGATAGGTCAATAGAACCATTCTTTAGTTGAAAACAAAACCTCCAAACATTGAGTTAGCCCATTTTTTGTACATTATTTACTTGGGATCATCATATCCAGGTCATCAAAGTTTTTTCAGTTGAACTCCATCAAGCCTGAGTTGGATGTCATTTGTGTGATGAGGTGAGAAAATTTTGTATGTTTGATTGAATCAGACAATAAAAAATCAAACATAAGATATCAAGAAATACATTGGAATTGAAAAATTGCCATAATAATGTGGAAAATGAAGAGAACAAAGCAAATAAAATTCATTAAATTATTATGAATAATAATAATAATAATAATAATAATAATAATAATAATAATAATAATAATAATAATAATAGCAGTTAATTGAATAGACACGAAGGATAAGAACTCCTTCAGTTAAGACTTAAGAGTCCTATTATGTGTGTGTGTACGTGAATAAAAATTTGAAGAGGCTTTTACATGGATAGTACACAAATCTTTCAAATTTACTGATGCGTGCCAGAAAATTCACTGCGTTAGAGTAACAGATTATCGTCTTAATGTTGTACGAGAATTTTGCACACACTCAGATGAAAAAGAAAAAAATAGTGGCTACTCCAGAAGTTTTGACATGGAAAACTCGTAAAGGGAAAAACCATGAGGTCTGGCCCAGTTGCGAAAATCCACTATTAATCGATGATTACAGAAATCCTTTATCCCACGGAAGGGAAAGAGTACTATATTTTTCAGATGACAATGTTGACTGACAGCGTCTGGTTGGTGGTGATCGATGACGGTTGGCAGAGGTCGACGACGATAGTCGATGGTCTAGGCGATGGTCGACTGCAATCGGCGGTGACCGACGACGGAGTTCGGAGTTGTTCGACGACGATCAACGGTGATGTTGGACTGCAACTTCTCCTCAAGATCTCATGCTCTCTCTCCAGACTTCTGCCCCCCGATGAGACTATTTATAAAATTCATAGTGCAATTAATGCAGGAATATAAATCATTTTCAGCAGACGATCTGAAGAACTTCCATTGATCATACTGCGTTTACTGGACATTAGAGTGCCTTAATGATGTCAGGATTGAGTGATCTTGGGCTCATTGGAGTCGTCTTCTTGAGCCACCTGATTCGAGTATAAACTTGTCATATTCGACAATCTTTTGATCTTCCAAAAACGTCCGAAAATCATCTAAGTGTGGTTCAATGACTTGATCTGGGCTTGAGTTGACTCTGATTCGGCTAGTTTTCATATCATTAGGTCTGTCTCATCAAGCCGGTCAGTTTGACTATAATTTTGCTGAAATCGAAGCTCTGGATAACTTTTTATCAAGATTTGAATGTTTCATGCTTAAAATATCGTCTCGAGATTAATGTCATGTTTCGAGATTCATGTCGAATGATGAAAATTTATTGGTGGCGTATCAGTTTTATTTTTAATCCAAAAATATTAAAATCTCAAGTTTTTTTATTTAATTTTTATCACATATGCCTATATAGATAATATAATATTACTATTATAATTGATTTAAGAATTAAATAAATCCNCAACGGTGATGTTGAACTGCAACTTCTCCTCAAGATCTCATGCTCTCTCTCCAGACTTCAGCCCCTCGATGAGACTATTTATAGAATTTAGAGTGCAATTAATGCAAGAATATGAATCATTTTCAGCGGACGATCCGAATAACTTCCATTGATCATACTGCGTTTACTGGACATTAGAGTGTCTTAATAATGTCAGAATTGAGTGATCTTGAGCTCGTTGGAGTCGTCTTGTTGAGCCACTCGATTCAAGTATAAACTTGTTATATTCGACAACCTTTTGATCTTCCAAAAATGTCCGGAAATCATCTAAGTGTGGTTCAATGACTTGATCTGGGCTTGAGTTGACTCGGATTCAGCTAGTTTTCATATCATTAGGCCCGTCTAATCAAGCCGGTCAGTTTGACTATAATTTTGCTGAAATCGGAGCTCTGGATAACTTTTTATCAAGATTTGAATGTTTCATGCTTAAAATATCGTCTCGAGATTCATGTCATGCTTCGAGATTCATGTCGAATGATGAAAATTTGTTGGTGGCGTATTAGTTTTATTTTTAATCCAAAAATATTAAAATCTCAAGTTTTTTTTTTTTATTTTTATCACATATGCCTATATAGATAATATAATATTACTATTATAATTGATTTAAGAATTAAATAAATCCGATTCGTAGAACAAGCTTTGCTTAGCTCAGTGATTAGTGCCTTCTGCTCCATGGATGCGATGGCGGTTTGATCCATCACCTGAAAAGGTGTTTATTTTTACAGCTTGGCCTTTGTTTGCTAGAGTTCAATCGACAATGGGCTCGGCGGCTTGGGATGCGAAGAGGCCAGCCAGGGAAATTGGATCGGCAAGCAACAGAGAATTCGGCTTGGGATGCGAAGAGGCCAGCGAGGGAAATTGGATGGATCGGCAAGCAACAGAGAATTCGGCTTGGGATGCGAAAATGGTTGGAGTGGAGATACGGGGTAGAGTCACAGTGACCCTCTTGCGGCGGAGCGTCGCAGTGACACGTTAGGGAATGCACGATGCGGCTGCAACGTTGCGGCAACGTGGCGCAATGCGACGGGAAATTTAATGAAGGGAAAGAAAGCAGCTCTTCAAATAATTAGAAACTCCCATACACCGGTTTCTTTTTGGATGATTTGCTACCTAAATATCTTGGGGTGAATTTAATTAAGAGAAGGAGCAGCAAATTCAATTTGATGAAGTTGTGGGGAAAACTAAAAGTCAAATTAGGTAGCGGACTAATACATTCCTTCCCTTTGGTGGAAGAATTACTCAAGAGTATACTCAATGATATGCCAATTTATGCTTTACAATGCTGAAGTTAAAATTTAGCACTCAATTTAAACTAGAAAGATTGTTTAACGATTTTGTTTGGGTTGAGGATAAAAAGAGGAAAATTTGGCAGTATGGAAGAAGCTCTGCAAGCCTTTGAATGTTAATGATTTGGGTTCAGGGAGCTGCATCATATTACTTATATAAACTTCATAAAACAATGGCTAAATTTGGCGGAGCGTTGCGGAGGAGAGTCGCGGCGATGCGTTGGGGCGAAGCATTGTGGTGGTGTGATGCATTGTGATGATGTGCAGCGGTGCAACATGGCGACAGGTTGCAGCGATGCGTCGCGACGATGCGTTGTGACGATGTGTTGGGGCGACGCGACGCATTGCAGTGGTGCGTCGCGGTGCACGGTGCACGTTGCGCCGGTGCGTCGTGGCGTTGGGACGCATTGCTGCAGTGCGTAGTGGCAACGCTAGGCATTGCGATGGAGATTTGTGGTGCTGAGTTACAGTGCAGAGTTGCGGTGCCCAGCTACAGTACAAAGTTGTTGTACCGAGCTACGGTGCAGAGTTGCGGTGTCGAGCTACGGTGCATAGTTGTGGTCCCGAGCTACGGTGTAGAGTTGTGGTGTCGAGCTACGATACAGAGTTGTTGTACTGAGATGCGACGGAGAGTTGCGGGGCAGAGTTGCGGTGCCGAGTTGCGGTGTCGAGTTACCGCACAAAGTTGTGCTGAAGAGTGAAAGCCGTTCTCAACCTGCATAGCAGATGAGCAACGAGATCTTCTTTCTCGTTGATGTTGTGCATTCCGCAGGAGATTTCAGTGTCGCTTTTGCACATTTCAGATGTGATGAAAAAATGTTATAGTTTTTCTGTCGCACTTTGAGGGGAAGATTTTCATGCTTGTGGTAGTGATATCTACAGACCACTTGACGATCATCAGAAGTATTGGAGTTTTGGGGAGGCGATGCCAACTGTACTTCGAGATGAGCGAATTTGTTGTAACTCTTGTACAAGTATATGCTGGTTATGTAGCATTTTGATATGACATTTGTAGATGATAATAATGTATTTCTTTGTACGTCTTTGATGTTGCTTATGAGGATATTGTGGCTTTTCAACTTTTATGGTTATTGCCTTTCGAGGTAGTGCTCTCTCGAACCTATGTCTTATAGAAGCTTGAACTGGTACCTACTGAGGCTCATAGCCTTTTGAGATCTTTCGTGTATCTGTGACTTTTGAGGCTTGACTTCTTGGAGCATTGTAGTTTTCCATCGAGTCTTGTCTCCTGGGATCAACTTTCAGGGGTATGGTTGAAAGAAAAAATCCATTAAGAATGTAAGACCAGTTTTGAGTTGTATAACCGGAGATGCTCGACGGTATTAACTCGTAATGAACAAAGTCATATGAAATCCACTGAGGACGGTTGACCTATCCTAGGTTGTTGGTCGAAGTTTTTTGCTTGACGACCATAACCTGTTATGGAAGAGGTCGAAGGAAATCCACCAAGAATTTTTGACATATTCGAGGTAGTTCGTCGAAGCCTTTGCTTGACTACTGCAGCCTATAATGGAAGAGGTCGAATCGAGTCCTCATGGGATCGATTAATCCTAGAATGAGGTGTCAGATATGCTTGCGTTTCTCGAGACTGGGGTGTAGGTTGCAATAAACTGTATGTTTTCTTGGAAATATGGTTGCATTCATACACAAGAAAATATTTGACAACTTGTTAGTTACTGCTTTTGAATCTTTTGCTCTCCTAGCAGGCGTATTTTCTATACAAGCTTGTAAAACAACACAAGTATTGGGCCTTGAAGAGATCAGCTTCCTAATCTAGTTGAAGAGGAGCTCCAGTACGATGAGGGGACACTGAGGAAGCATTTTTTGCAGTGAAGATTGCCCCCCAGTCCAAGATAGATTCTCGAAGATTTATAATCTAAATAAAATATGGGATGACTTCCCCATCACGGTCTTGCCCGGGACGTTGACATGAACGAACTTCCGAGACTGCAATGAAGGTTGCCCCCCAACCTGGAAGAAAGCTTCTGAAAAGATCTTCAAGACGTAAAGGAGGTTCCTTCGCCAATTGGATGATATACATCATTGCGAAATGAAGTAGGGGATCAACTTCTTAGAGTTTAAGACAATGTCGTACAGGACTTCGTTTCCTACACACAACACCAAACTGATGCGTGCCAGAGAATTTGCGACAGTAGAGTTACGAATTATCATCTTAGTGTTGTACGAGAATTCTGCACACACTAAGATGAAAATAAAAAAACAATGACTACTCCAGAAGTTTTTACGTGAAAAGCCCGTAAAGGGAAAAACCACGGGGCCTAACCCAGTTGCGAAAATCCACTATTGATCAATGATTACAGAAACTCTTTATCCCACAGACGGGAAATGGTAATTATATTTTTCATATTACAATGTTAACTGACAGTATCTGGTTGGTGGTGTTCGATGACGGTGGGCGGAGGTCGACGATGGTCTAGAGCGGTCAACGATGGTCGACTGCGATCGGCGGTGGCTGACGACAGAGGTCGGCGGTGTTCGACGAAAATCAATAGTGATGTTGAACTGCAACTTTTCCTCAAGGCCTTATGCTCTCTCTCCAGACTTCAGCCCCCCTCATGAGAGGGATGATGTTCTATTATAAAATTTTGGGTGCAATTAATGCATGAATATGAACCATTTTTATCAAACGGTCTGGAGAACTTCTCTTGATCATACGACGTTTACTGAATATTTGAGTGCCTTAATGATGTCAGCATTGAGTGATCTTGGGCTTGTTGGAGTCGTCTTGTCAAGTCATTCGATTCGAGTATAAACTTGTCATATTCGACAACTCTTTTGAT
Organism: Phalaenopsis hybrid cultivar; assembly: GCA_002079205.1. Classification (NCBI taxonomy): domain Eukaryota; kingdom Viridiplantae; phylum Streptophyta; class Magnoliopsida; order Asparagales; family Orchidaceae; genus Phalaenopsis; species Phalaenopsis hybrid cultivar. The sequence continues at coordinate 19,474 of JXCR01133644.1, forward strand.
CTTTCAAAGGTGTTCGAAAATTATCTAAGTGTGGTTCAATGAGTTGATCTAGCTTTGATTTGACTCAGATTGAGCTAGTTTTCATATCATTAGGTCTGTCTCATCAAGCTGGTTAGTTTGACAATAATTTTGCTGAAATCAGAGTTTTGGATGACTTTTTATCAATATTTAAATATTTCATGCATGAAATATCGTCTCAAGATTTGTGTCATGCCTCGAGATTCATGTCTGATGATAAAAATTTGTTGGTGGCGTATCATTTACATTTCTCACATCAAAACTTTCATAATTACAAATATCATATGAAAACCAATACTCATTATCATCTTTTAATAGTCAAATTTATTTTTTCATCCATATGAAAAATGTTATGTGTGTAAAAAAGAATCTTTAGCTGTGAGATAAGTAAACCCATAAGAATTAAGTTCTATTTATGTAATTTTCCCAAAAAAAAAAGAATATAAAGAGACTAATAATTTAATAGTCACAATTAAGTTACATTTAGTTATAAATGAGTTTATAGATAAAAAGATGAGAAGAAAAAATAAATGAAAATTAAAATAAAAATTAATATAAATAAAATTTACTAAATATTTACAAATTAAAAAAAAGAAAAATCAAAATAAAAAGAAAATTAGCTAATGTCAGTCAAAATAATTTAACAATGATAGTAAAGTCATCTAATTTGTAAAATTAGAAAAACAAATATAAATACTAGTAGTCTCTCTCTCTCTCGTCTATATATATATATATATATATACATATATATATGTATATATAATCATTTGGTAATATCAATCACATGATCAATTAGACCCCGAGTTTTCTGCAGAGAATATTATAATTATAAATTTTGAATTTGATAGAATGACAGGCCTATTAAGACATTGGAGGGGGTGGGACTTCGGAGGAAGGGCGGGCGGTATTTATAAGCATGCGTTAGTGCGTTACAATTGCTATGTATTTATATGTTTACTTATCACATTTATATCACCCAAATATTTCATATTGCATAAAAAATACCAACATTTTAACTATTAAAAGATGAAATACACTACTTCATGCAAAGGTAAGGTGATTTGGATGTAAAAATTGAAGCAATGTGCCAGATATGCAAATAGATAGAATTGAGTGGTATGTATGTAAATTGAAGCAATGTGCTAGAAATTGTGATATTAGACGATACGCTCGTGTTTATCCCTACGCTTATCCACAAAGAGACATTAGCAGCGATGGGAATCTTTTCATGGACAAGTAAAGATGGACGCCAAATATTGTAATTTAGTCTTGAGATTAGCAAAAGGTTTTCAGAGTAATATATACAAAGAATGGAAGCAGTAAACAAAATACATCGTTCTGTAACAAACTCTTCAGTAAAAGCATCATCCTGCTGCATCTGCTGCTTCTGAACCAAAAAAAATAAAAAAAAGGCATTATCAGAACATATAATTCCAACGCATATTTTCATTTTTATCAAATTTTCAATGGTTTGATCATTGCGTGCACAGATACACAAATACATCGATTCGGTAGTTCACAAATTTCATATGGGTGCTATATGTTATAATTAGCGATGTTTCGGGTGCTATGGATGTAATTATTCCTTTTCTTTTCACACACGCATCAAAATGCACACACCGCATGTACAAGGCAACCCAGAACCTCTTGGTTGAAAGACACAACTCTCAACCACGAAGTCAAAAAGGCTTGCATAATTTTATAAACCAAATATATGCACTCATAACTAAATAGTATAGGCATTCATTAGAAAATATAATTATTAATCAATAATTATAAATATCTTAACCATGTATTGACTAACTTAAATAATTTAAACTACTAAAAGAAATTAAAACTAACTAAAGTTCAAACAATTGCTATAGCATTGAAAAAATGTGAATGATATACGGTTTAATCGATATTTGCCAAGCAGGCCTAGGCATAATTGTTGCACTTTCTGAATCCATGAGCTATTACATACAAGCATGTCTTGACTAACACAATATCTTTTGAAAACCATAGTCAATAATTGACAATTAGCTTCAAAAACAAATATAGCATAATTCAATATATATATATATATGTAAAAATGTGTTTGCATGCCGGCCAAGAAAGAGGTGAAAACAAAAGAAGAATACAAAAAAATAGTTAATCGTTCATCTCATAAAGTCCCATATCATAAAAACAAAACTAGCACTAAAATTTTCTAACATTTTTAAGTTATAAGCATTCGTCTGAATTCATTGCAAGAATGGATACTGTTTTATCATTACAACATATCTTTAACCACATATCCATTGTTCAAATCTATAATAGGCTCAAATTTTCATAGTTAACAACAAATTTCTTATCGATATGATTCTGTAAAACATACATATGGTTTCAGCACACTATAACAAAAAAATGGCTATAGCACAAAAAGTCTAACGGATGAAATTTCCAAATAAAGGAGATTAAAAGCTCATTTGGACAAGGAAAAAGCCTGGTTAGACACCCATCTTATAACTTCAAAAGCAATTCACTCTACAATTACATTTATCACGTTAAAAAACTTCCATAATCAGAAGCATTATTTACAAGCATTTATAGATAGTAATTGTTACACTAATCCAAATTTGACAACAATTATTCAAAGAAAGGAGGCAACTTACAACAATTTGGATGATAAGTTTTGCGATAATTACCTATGTAAAATTATTAGGCCAACTCCTGTGATTATTAAAATGAGATTGAATTTGATGAGAAGTTATCACTCGATTAGCTTTGTGATGGAATGTACAGGAACAATAAATAGAATAAAAAACATATTCATGAATACATAAGATTATACAGAACATATACAAATATTATTGAGAAGATATAAGATAATCAACTCTATCGAGGTATTCAATCACTTAGCTGAATATTTCTTGAATCCTTGTGTCCGATGATAACAAAAAAACTACTGTTAGAAACAAAAAGTGATGCTAAGTTTGGTTGACAATACGGGAAATAAGGAACATGTAATAAACCTAAATTTATAACGAGGCTAGAATTTATTGATATAATTTAGAAAGCTTTGGTAGACTGATTGCTTTCAAATTTTCAAAAGAAATGTATTCAGTTTAGTTTTTTATAAATTATTTTATTATATTTATGATATTTCTACATCTTCAATCTAATTAATAATTTATATCGTTTACTCATTTTAAATGAATATTTAGCTCCAAACTTAGAAAAGTGGTTATTTATTTTGGTCAAACTACATCGAGTAGAAGCAAATGAAATTAGAGTTTGATTGAGTAAATTTTTACCAAGAGAACAAGCCATTTGAATTATCAAAGGCTAAAAAATCTAATATCTGTTTGATTCAACTTTTATCTAAAAAATGGTTAAGCTCTTTATTGTTTAAAAATAGGTTAAAAATATCATTTCTATGTACTTGATCATTTTTAGCTTATAATAATAACTCATAATAAAAAAAACTTACATTTACTTTGTAGGTAATCTTAAAAGAAAAAATGTTATAATTGTTGAACTACAGAAGCATTATGCAGATAAATTTTTAAATGCATGATGATGAAAATGCTCTTAAACTTGATCATAGCAATTTAGAGAATTTTTTTACCTTTGAAACTATATTATTCATAATTTTTTTACGTTTGAAACTATATATATAATAGAACAAATAAAATAATGACTATGTTGAATCATGAATATTTTGATTTATGAGCACTTTATCGGTATTAAAAAATGTTCACAGTAACTTACAATATGCTTATACAATGATACATCAAATATTATTTCATTCTATTCATATTTACTAGCATATCATTTTTGGTTGATAACTTTCTCTCATTTTCATTTCATTTTTAGGGAATCAACCTTCCAAAAAAAGAGGATACAAGATATTTTAAAAACATCTATTTTTTTAATATGGCTACAGAAAGAAATCAGTAATTTAAATATTGAGGGTGCTCATATTTAAAATTATTGAAGATATTAATTTTGTATACTCTATACTTCATCATATAATTCTATTCATATTTTGATGTATACTTGTAGTATTACATTATTATTTCATCATTTAGGTCATATATATAGATAAGTTTGAGATTTATTACAAGATACGTTTCAACTCTCAATTCAACCAGTGCCAAACGATTGAACATAGAACCTTCTCCAATTCCATGCCCGTGCCCAGTACGGCTTTGACAAGTATGGTATTTATATACCAACATGTTTTTAATATCAAACTAAACAAGCACTATCATATGCCTCAACACAAGATTAAAAATATTGCAATAAAATTTCAACATATTTTATCTAAGGAGAAAAATCAGTTGTATTTATCCACTAAAAAAAAAAAAAACATATTAGCTTTAACCGTACTCATATTTTACAGTAAATTTATAATGTAATAATTTAAGATATTCATATTCACCAATGATAAAAGACGTATACATTACTTTATTAATGATGGAATTAAGAAAGACAGGCCAAAAATATATTATTTTAAATTAAATGTGCCTTGGAATACCTGTAATCAATGGCTAGTACTCCCAAGATCAAAGTCCATGGTGTAATCGTATTCAATGGTTGGAATTACTGAGGCCATGAACTTCAGAAATAGGAAAAGGTACCTAGTGGCATGATAAAAAAAATATAATTAATAATCATAAAACATAGACTTCCTACTAAAATTTATCACATATAATTCCTAACTTTTCAAGTTAATTGCAAACTGAACTTATAACCGAAGCTAAATTTTGAGAAAATTACAACATTCAAGCTAGGAGTCAACAAAAATTGGAAATATAGAGCATGATAATGAAAGAAATTACTTATCAACTTCGGGTTCAACTCCACGTGACATTAGCACATCAATAATCTTTTTCATCACAGCTCCGTGCCGACAAGGATGAACAGATGCATGCTTTCCCGCCACATGTGGATGATCCTCAATGGTCACCTGCATATTTTTATTCAACATTTACATATATAACATCCAATTCCTATGTATTTACATATCGAACGCCAAAACTTTGCTTTTTACATTTATATGACCCAAATCTTTAATATCACATAAAAAATATCATTATTTTAAATTGCAAAAAATTAAATACACCATTCTATGCATAGGTCAGGTAGTGTGCATGTAAAAATTGCAGGTTTTAAATGTATAAATATATAAAAATTCAGAGGTATGTATGCAAATCTTCGGAAGATTTATCATAGAAATCATAGGAAGGCATCGCTGCATGGAAATAAAACACATGATATCTTGGATTAAAATTTCAATTATCAATTTATTTTAATTAAATATAAATCCTAGGCGAATCAAAACTAGACAAAAAAAATGTTCACTTCTCACTATTATTGAATTATGATACGCAAGACATTGAAGGTCAAATTCATATAATGTTAGTACAACATGAAAGATGCAAAAACAAAGTATCTTTTTGAATAATTCATATATATTGAGACAATGCAGTTGTAAAATGAAAATTTATTAACTAAGATAATAAGAAACCACTATCTCAAGTTAAATGCCAAGGCCAATATTCATCTCAGGGAATTTGTATAACCGTTTTGTGTGCATGATCCTGGCTAACATCTTCAAGAACGAGCTCCGGTTTCAAAGGTACTCGTGACTGCAGAAAAAACATAGGAGTTAACGATTTTTTCACCAACTTTTTTAGTAACTACTGCACAAATAAAATGCTTTGTACACGTAAATCATAGTTTGACCTATCATAATATAACAAATTGCATCTAAAGCAAAACCAAATGGAAAGGGTATAGAGTCTGTTTGGGCAACTTTTCTGCCAGCTTTGTGTTTAAGACCCCCAAACCCCAACAACAGCTCTGCTTGGGAGATTGCTAGAAATTTCTGTGGTGACAAGTTATTTTTGACAACATGACATATTAAAGTGCACTTACTGGTTGTATAAAAGCTGCAGTCTGATTTTCTAGAAAATACATATATTTATAATTTTTTCGTAATTTTCCATCACAACTTTACAATCAATTATACAAAAAACTACCGCTACCCAAAATAGACCCATCATTGACAACATCTACATTCAGTTCTTTGACCTCCAATGGCGTGAAAAATAGGAAATTGACAATAAAATTAACTATTAACAATCAAATACACAAATATGTTCCCATTTCTTCACAAAGTTACAGATAGGATTAATAACCATGTAGAGTTATGATTCAACTTAAATAATTATGCTATTGTCAATATGACATTAATTTCTACGATTAAAAGTTTCGGTGTAAGGATCATTACGGATAAATAGCCATTCTTTTGAGTTGTTAATTTAAATCACGAAGAACAAGTGACAAATTCAGAAAGTAGATTTGCATAAAAATATGTTTCAAAAAACATTCCCAAGAATATATAGACTAAACCCCTTTTTACGACTAGCGCAAGCTTAGCAGCTCTTGCAGTCCCTTTCTTATGGAGCAAAGAGGAAGATCGAGAAGCAGAAAACTAACTCAAATAATCATTCAAGTAAGTAAAAATCTGATAAACAGTTTGCAGAAGCAAGAATATACTGTAAAACAACCTCATCATATCCGGTAAGCCAAACGCGAGGGGTTTGGTAATATTTATCGTACCTGCAGAAATTGAAAGCTAACATAGTCAGACATACAACAAAACAGATGTATCTAACGGTAAAGAAATAACAGAAAACATAATATAAAAAAGCAGTTAAAGATGTCACTACAACTAATTTTTAGGAGAAATAAAAAAGCAGATTAATGAAAAGAAGGAATTTAATTAGAAAATTTAAAAGTACTTGTATTCTTTCTTCTTATTTACCATTACTAAGAACAAAAATTAAAAAAACAAAAAACAAAGGGGGTGCTTGGTTGAGCCTCTTAACAGGATTTATTACCGGATTTACTAAACCTAACAAATCACTAAAATGAAGAATTTCCATAGATTTATGAATTTTCAGATTTAAGGTCCCAAATTTTGCATNATCGTCTTAATGTTGTACGAGAATTCTGCACACACTCAGATGAAAAAGAAAAAAACAGTGGCTACTCCAGAAGTTTTGACGTGGAAAACTCGTAAAGGTAAAAACCATGTGGTCTAGCCCAGTTGTGAAAATCCATTATTGATCGATGATTACAGAAATACTTTATCCCACGGAACAATGTTGACTGACAGCGTCTGGTTGGTGGTGATCGATGACGGTTGGCGGAGGTCGATGACGATAGTCGATGGTCTAGAGCGGTCGGCGATGGTCGACTGCGATCGGCGGTAACCGACGACTGAGTTCGGCGGTGTTCGACGACAATCAACGGTGATGTTGAACTGCAACTTCTCCTCAAGATCTCATGCTCTCTCTCCAGACTTCAGCCCCTCGATGAGACTATTTATAGAATTTAGAGTGCAATTAATGCAAGAATATGAATCATTTTCAGCGGACGATCCGAATAACTTCCATTGATCATACTGCGTTTACTGGACATTAGAGTGTCTTAATAATGTCAGAATTGAGTGATCTTGAGCTCGTTGGAGTCGTCTTGTTGAGCCACTCGATTCAAGTATAAACTTGTTATATTCGACAACCTTTTGATCTTCCAAAAATGTCCGGAAATCATCTAAGTGTGGTTCAATGACTTGATCTGGGCTTGAGTTGACTCGGATTCAGCTAGTTTTCATATCATTAGGCCCGTCTAATCAAGCCGGTCAGTTTGACTATAATTTTGCTGAAATCGGAGCTCTGGATAACTTTTTATCAAGATTTGAATGTTTCATGCTTAAAATATCGTCTCGAGATTCATGTCATGCTTCGAGATTCATGTCGAATGATGAAAATTTGTTGGTGGCGTATTAGTTTTATTTTTAATCCAAAAATATTAAAATCTCAAGTTTTTTTTTTTTATTTTTATCACATATGCCTATATAGATAATATAATATTACTATTATAATTGATTTAAGAATTAAATAAATCCGATTCGTAGAACAAGCTTTGCTTAGCTCAGTGATTAGTGCCTTCCGCTCCATGGATGCGATCATGCGATGGCGGTTTGATCCATCACCTGAAAAGGTATTTATTTTTACAGCTTGGCCTTTGTTTGTTAGAGTTCAATCGACAATGGGTTGCGAAGAGGCCAGCGAGGGAAATTGGATCGGCAAGCAACAGAGAATTCGGAGTGTTCTCAGTGCTGGGTATGTGGAAAGACAACCCAATATTTGGATTGGATTTTTTTAAAAATTAATTTTATTTTTTTTTATTAATGAGCATTTAATAGTCTAATACCTTTTTCAAGCTATAAATAGGCCCAAAGAGATGGTTGGAGTGGAGATACGGGGTAGAGTCACAGTGACCCTCTTGCGGCGGAGTGTCGCAGTGACACGTTAGGGAATGCGCGACGCGGCTGCAATGTTGCGGCAACGTGGCGCGATGCGGCGGGAAATTTAATGAAGGGAAAGAGAGCAGCTCTTCGAATAATTAGAAACTCCTATAGACCGGTTTCTTTTTGGATGATTTGCTACCTAAATATCTTGGGGTGAATTAAATTTAGAGAAGGAGCAGCAAATTCAATTTGATGAAGTTGTGGGGAAAACCAAAAGTCAAATTAGGTAGCGGACTAATACATTCCTTCCCTTTGGTGGAAGAATTACTCAAGAGTATACTCAATGATATCCCAATTTATGCTTCACAATGCTGAAGTTACAATTTAGCACTCAATTTAAACTAGAAAGATTGTTTAACAATTTTGTTTGGGTTGAGGATAAAAAGAGGAAAATTTGGCAGTATGGAAGAAGCAATGCAAGCCTTTGAATGTTAATGATTTGGGTTCAGGGAGCTGCATCATATTGCTCATATAAACTTCATAAAACAATGGCTAAATTTGGCGGAGCGTTGCGGCGGAGCGTCGCGGCGACGCGTTGGGGCGAAGCATTGTGTGATGCATTGTGACGATGTGCGGCGGTGCATCACGAAGACGGGTTGCAGCTATGCGTCGTGACGGCGCGTTGTGACGATGTGTTGGGGCGACACAACGCGCTGTAGTGGTGCGTCGCGTTGCACGGTGCGCGTCGTGCCGGTGCGTCGTGGCGTTGGGACGCATTGCTGCAGTGCGTTGTGGCAACGCGAGGCATTGCGACGGAGAGTTGTGTTGCTGAGTTACAGTGCAGAGTTGCGTTGCCGAGTTTCGGCTCAGAGTTGCAGTGTCGAGCTACAATGCAAAGTTGTTGTACCGAGCTACGGTGTAGAGTTGCGGTGTCGAGCTACGGTGCATAGTTGTGGTCTCGAGCTACGGTGCAGAGTTGCGGTACCGAGCTACGGTGCAGAGTTGTGGTGTCGAGCTACGGTGCAGAGTTGCGATGTCGAGTTGCGGTGCAGAGTTGTGGTACCGAGCTATGATGCAGAGTTGTTGTAGTGAGATGCGGTGCAGAGTTGCGGGGCAGAGTTGCGGCGCAGAGTTGTGGTATCGAGTTACAGCGCAAAGTTGCGCTGAAGAGTGAAAGTCGTACTTAACCTACATAGCAGGCGAGCAACGGGATCTTTTTTCTCGTTGGTGTTGTGCATTCCACAGGAGATTTCAGTGACGCTCTTGCACATTCCAGAGGTGATGAAAAAATGTTATAGTTTTCCTGTCACACTTTGAGGGGAAGATTTTCATGCTTGTGGTAGTGATATCTAGAAACCCCTTGACGATCATCAGAAGTATTGGAGTTTTGGGGAGGCGATTCGGACTCTACTTGGAGATGAGCGGATTTGTTGTAACTCTTGTACAAGTACATGTTGGTTATTGTAGTATTTTGATGTGACATTTGTAGATGATAATAATGTATTTCTTTGTACGTCTTTGACGTTGCATATGAGGTTATAGTGGCTTTTCAACTTTTATGGTTATCGCCTTTCGAGGTTGTGCTCTCTCGAACCTATGTCTTATAGGAGCTTGAACTAGTACCTACTGAGGCTCATAGCCTTTTGAGATCTTTCGTGTATCTGTGCCTTTTGAGGCTTGACTTCTTGGAGCATTGTAGTTTTCCATCGAGTCTTGTCTCTTGGGATCAACTTCCAGGGGTATGGTTGAAAGAAAAAATTCATTAAGGATGTAAGACCAGTTTTGAGTTGTATAACCAGAGATGCTCGACGGTATTAACTCGTAATGAAAAAAGTCATATGAAATTCACTGAGGATGGTTGACCTATCCTAGATTGTTGGTTGAAGCTTTTGCTTAACGACCATAATCTATTATGGAAGAGGTCGAAGGAAATTCACCAAGGATTTTTGACATATTCGAGGTTGTTCGTCAAAGCCTTTGCTTGACTACTGCAGCCTGTAATGGAAGAGGTCGAATCGAGTCCTCATGAGATCGATTAATCCCAGAATGAGGTGTCAGATATGCTAGTGTTTCTCGAGAATGGGGTGTAAGTTGTAATAGACTGTATGTTTTCTTGGAAATATGGTTGTAGTCATACACAAGAAAATATTTGACAACTTGTTAGTTGCTGCTTTTGAATCTATTGCTCTCCTAGCGGCATATTTTCTATACAAGCTTGTAAAACAACACAAGTATTGGGCCTTGAAGAGATCAGCTTCCTGATCTAGTTGAAGAGAAGCTCCAGTACGATGAGGGGACACTGAGAAAGTGTTTTTTGCAGTGAAGATTGCCTCTCAGTCCAAGATAGATTCTCGAAGACTTGTAATCTAAATAAAATATGAGATGACTTCCCCATCACAGTCGTGCCCGGGACGTTGACATGAACGAACTTCCGAGACTACAGTGAAGGTTGCCCCCCCCCCAGCCTGGAAGAATGCTTTTGAGAAGATCTTCAAGACGTAAAGGATGTTCCTTAGCCAATTGGATGATATACATCATTGGGAAATGAAGTAGGGGATCAACTTCTTAGAGTTGAAGACAATGTCGTATAGGACTTCGTTTCCTACACACGACACCAAACTGATGCGTGCCAGAGAATTCGCGACGGTAGAGTAACAGATTATCGTCTTAGTGTTGTGCGAGAATTTTGCACACACTCAGATGAAAAAGAAAAAAACAGTCACTACTCCAGAAGTTATTACGTGAAAAGCCCGTAAAGGGAAAAACCACGGGGCCTGACCCAGTTGCGAAAATCCACTATTGATCAATGATTACAGAAATTCTTGATCCCACAGACGGGAAAGGGTAACTATATTTTTCATATTACAACGTTGACTGACAATGTCTGGTTGGTGGTGGTCGATGACGGTGAGCGGAGGTTGACGATGGTCGACTGCGATCGGCAGTGGCTGACGACAGAGGTCGGCGGTGTTCGATAAAAATCAACAGTGATGTTAAACTGCAACTTCTCCTCAAGGTCTCATGCTCTCTCTCCAGACTTCAGCCCCCCCTCATGAGAGAGATGAGGTTCCATTATAAAATTTTGGGTGCAATTAATGCATGAATATGAATCATTTTCATCAGACGATCCGGAGAGCTTCTCTTGATCATACGACGTTTACTGAACATTTGAGTGTCTTAATGATGTCAGAATTGAGTGATCTTGGGCTCGTTGGAGTCGTCTTGTCAAGCCATTCAATTCGAGTATAAACTTGTCAATTTCGACAACTCTTTTGATCTTTCAAAGGTGTTAGGAAATTATCTAAGTGTGGTTCAATAACTTGATCTAGGTTTGATTTGACTCGGATTGGGCTAGTTTTCATATCATTAAGTATATCTCATCAAGCCGGTTAGTTTGACAATAATTTTGCTAAAATCGAAGTTTTGGATGACTTTTTATTAATATTTGAATATGTCATGCTTAAAATATTATTTCAAGATGTGTCATGCCTTGAAATTCGCATCAAATGATGAAAATTTGTTGGTGACGTATCATTTACATATCTCACATCAAAACTTTCATAATTACAAACATGATATGAAAACTAGCACTCATTATCATCTTTTAATAATTAAATCTATTTTTTCATCCATATGAAAAGTGCTGTGTGTAAAAAAGAATCTTTAGCTGTGAGATAAGTAAATCCATAAGAATTAAGTTCTATTTATGTAATTTTCCCCAAAAAAGAATATAAAGAGACTAATAATTTAATAGTCAAAATTAAGTTACATTTAGTTATAAATGAGTTTATAGATAAAAAGATGAGAAGAAAAAAAAATGAATGAAAATTAAAATAAAAAAGTAATATAAATAAAATTTACTAAATATTTACAAATTAAAAAGAGAAAAAATCAAAATAAAAATTGAATGGTATGCAAATAGATAGGAATTGAGTGGTATGTATGTAAATTGAAGCAACGTGCTAGAAATTGTGATATTAGACGATAGGCTCGTGTTTTTATCCCTACGTTTATCCACAAAGAGACATTAGCAGCGATGGGAATCTTTTCATGGACAAGTAAAGATGGACGCCAAATATTGTAATTTAGTCTTGAGATTAGCAAAAGGTTTTCAGAGTAATATATACAAAGAATGGAAGCAGTAAACAAATACATCGTTCTTTAACAAAATCTTCAGTAAAAACATCATCCTGCTGCATCTGCTGCTTCTGAACCCACAAAAAAAAGGCATTATCAGAACATATAATTCCAACCCATATTTTCATTTTTATCAAATTTTCAATGGTTTGATCATTGCGTGCACAAATACACAAATACATCGATTCGGTAGTTCACAAATTTCATATGGGTGCTATATGTTATAATTAGCGATGTTTCGGGTGCTATGTATGTAATTATTCCTTTTCTTTTCACACACGCATCAAAATGCACACGCCGCATGTACAAGGCAACCCAGAACCTCTTGGTTGAAAGACAACTCTCAACCACGAAGTCAAAGTGGCTTGCATAATTTTATAAACCAAATATATGCACTCATAACTAAATAGTATAGGCATTCATTAGAAAATATAATTATTAATCAATAATTATAAATATCTTAACCATGTATTGACTAACTTAAATAATTTAAACTACTAAAAGAAATTAAAACTAACTAAAGTTCAAACAATTGCTATAGCATTGAAAAAATGTGAATGATATACGGTTTAATCGATATTTGCCAAGCAGGCCTAGGCATAATTGTTGCACTTTCTGAATCCATGAGCTATTACATACAAGCATGTCTTGACTAACACAATATCTTTGAAAACCATAGTCAATAATTGACAATTAGCTTCAAAAACAAATATAGCATAATTCAATATATATATATATATGTAAAAATGTGTTTGCATGCCGGCCAAGAAAGAGGTGAAAACAAAAGAAGAATACAAAAAAATAGTTAATCGTTCATCTCATAAAGTCCCATATCATAAAAACAAAACTAGCACTAAAATTTTCTAACATTTTTAAGTTATAAGCATTCGTCTGAATTCATTGCAAGAATGGATACTGTTTTATCATTACAACATATCTTTAACCACATATCCATTGTTCAAATCTATAATAGGCTCAAATTTTCATAGTTAACAACAAATTTCTTATCGATATGATTCTGTAAAACATACATATGGTTTCAGCACACTATAACAAAAAAATGGCTATAGCACAAAAAGTCTAACGGATGAAATTTCCAAATAAAGGAGATTAAAAGCTCATTTGGACAAGGAAAAAGCCTGGTTAGACACCCATCTNAATAAAAACAAAACTAGCACAAAAATTTTCTAACATTTTTAAGTTATAAGCATTCATCTGAATTCATTGCAAGAATGGATACTGTTTTATCATTACAACATATCTTTAACCACATATCCATTGTTCAAATCTATAATAGGCTCAAATTTTCATAGTTAACAACAAATTTCTTATCGATATGATTGTGTAAAACATATATATGATTTCAACACAATATAACAAAAAAAATGGCTATAGCACAAAAAGTCTAAAGGATGAAATTTCCAAATAAAGGAGATTAAAAGCTCATTTGGACAAGGAAAAAGCCTGGTTAGACACCATCTTATAACTTCAAAAGCAATTCGCTCTACAATTACTTTTATCACGTTAAAAAACTTCCATAATCAGAAGCATTATTTACAAGCATTTATAAATAGTAATTGCTACACTAATCCAAATTTGACAACAATTATTTAAAGAAAGGAGGCAACTTACAACAATTTGGATGATAAGTTTTGCGATAATTACCTATGTAAAATTATTAGGCCAACTCCTGTGATTATTAAAATGAGATTGAATTTGATGAGAAGTTATCACTCGATTAGCTTTGTGATGGAATGTACAGGAACAATAAATAGAATAAAAAACATATTCATGAATACATAAGATTATACAGAACATATACAAATATTATTGAGAAGATATAAGATAATCAACTCTATCGAGGTATTCAATCACTTAGCTGAATATTTCTTGAATCCTTGTGTCCGATGATAACAAAAAAACTACTGTTAGAAACAAAAAGTGATGCTAAGTTTGGTTGACAATACGGGAAATAAGGAACATGTAATAAACCTAAATTTATAACGAGGCTAGAATTTATTGATATAATTTAGAAAGCTTTGGTAGACTGATTGCTTTCAAATTTTCAAAAGAAATGTATTCAGTTTAGTTTTTTATAAATTATTTTATTATATTTATGATATTTCTACATCTTCAATCTAATTAATAATTTATATCGTTTACTCATTTTAAATGAATATTTAGCTCCAAACTTAGAAAAGTGGTTATTTATTTTGGTCAAACTACATCGAGTAGAAGCAAATGAAATTAGAGTTTGATTGAGTAAATTTTTACCAAGAGAACAAGCCATTTGAATTATCAAAGGCTAAAAAATCTAATATCTGTTTGATTCAACTTTTATCTAAAAAATGGTTAAGCTCTTTATTGTTTAAAAATAGGTTAAAAATATCATTTCTATGTACTTGATCATTTTTAGCTTATAATAATAACTCATAATAAAAAAAACTTACATTTACTTTGTAGGTAATCTTAAAAGAAAAAATGTTATAATTGTTGAACTACAGAAGCATTATGCAGATAAATTTTTAAATGCATGATGATGAAAATGCTCTTAAACTTGATCATAGCAATTTAGAGAGTGAAACTTACATAAAGGATACTATTTCACATTTCCACTAGTCAAGAGGCAACATAGCATGCAATAGGCAAACTTAAAGTAGGTTTTTAATGATATTTAAATTAATTATTTGTAAAAATCATAACTTATTTTACATATTTTGCTGGTAGATTAAGAGAACGATAATACTACAAATGAGCTGCTTGAATGCGTTGATTTAAATTTTCAAGAAGACAGCATTTAGGGAGCCAGCTTTTAGAAAGGCTATTTTTGCGAAGACAATTTAGGAATGGGTTTTAAATATATTTCATCCGATTTTGGGAAAACAGCTTACAAATAATGTATTCTTCCCAAAAATTGACTATTATATATATATATATATATATATATATATATATATATATATATATATATATATATATATATATATANGATCAACCTTCTAAAAAAAGAGGATACAAGATATTTTAAAAACATCTAAATTTTTATTATGGCTACAGAAAGAAATCAGTAATTTAAATATTGAGGGTGCTCATATTTAAAATTATTGAAGATATTAATTTTGTATACTCTATACTTCATCATATAATTCTATTCATATTTTGATGTATATTTGTAGTATTACATTATTATTTCATCATTTAGGTCATATATATAGATAAGTTTGAGATTTATTACAAGATACGTTTCAACTCTCAATTCAACCAGTGCCAAACGATTGAACATAGAACCTTCTCCAATTCCATGCCCGTGCCCAGTACGGCTTTGACAAGTATGGTATTTATATACCAACATGTTTTTAATATCAAACTAAACAAGCACTATCATATGCCTCAACACAAGATTAAAAATATTGCAATAAAATTTCAACATATTTTATCTAAGGAGAAAAATCAGTTGTATTTATCCACTAAAAAAAAAAAAAACATATTAGCTTTAACCGTACTCATATTTTACAGTAAATTTATAATGTAATAATTTAAGATATTCATATTCACCAATGATAAAAGACGTATACATTACTTTATTAATGATGGAATTAAGAAAGACAGGCCAAAAATATATTATTTTAAATTAAATGTGCCTTGGAATACCTGTAATCAATGGCTAGTACTCCCAAGATCAAAGTCCATGGTGTAATCGTATTCAATGGTTGGAATTACTGAGGCCATGAACTTCAGAAATAGGAAAAGGTACCTAGTGGCATGATAAAAAAAATATAATTAATAATCATAAAACATAGACTTCCTACTAAAATTTATCACACAGGATCGACCTTCCTAACTTTTCAAGTTAATTGCAAACTGAACTTATAACCGAAGCTAAATTTTGAGAAAATTACAACATTCAAGCTAGGAGTCAACAAAAATTGGAAATATAGAGCATGATAATGAAAGAAATTACTTATCAACTTCGGGTTCAACTCCGCGTGACATTAGCACATCAATAATCTTTTTCATCACAGCGCCGTGCCGACAAGGATGAACAGATGCATGCTTTCCCGCCACATGTGGATGATCCTCAATGGTCACCTGCATATTTTTATTCAACATTTACATATATAACATCCAATTCCTATGAATTTACATATCGAAAACCAAAACTTTGCTTTTTACATTTATATGACCCAAATCTTTAATATAACATAAAAAATATCATTATTTTAAATTGTAAAAAATAAAATACACCATTCTATGCATAGGTCAGGTAGTGTGCATGTAAAAATTGCAGGTTTTAAATGTATAAATATATAAGAATTCAGAGGTATGTATGCAAATCTTCCGAAGATTTATCATAGAAATCATAGGAAGGCATTGCTGCATGGAAATAAAACACATGATATATTGGATTAAAATTTCAATTATCAATTTATTTTAATTAAATATAAATCCTAGGCGAATCAAAACTAGACAAAAAAAATGTGCACTTCTCACTATTATTGAATTATGATACGCAAGACATTGAAGGTCAAATTCATATAATGTTAGTACAACATGAAAGATGCAAAAACAAAGTATCTTTTTGAATAATTCATATATATTGAGACAATGCAGTTGTAAAATGAAAATTTATTAACTAAGATAATAAGAAACCACTATCTCAAGTTAAATGCCAAGGCCAATATTCATCTCAGGGAATTTGTATAACCGTTTTGTGTGCATGATCCTGGCTAACATCTTCAAGAACGAGCTCCGGTTTCAAAGGTACTCGTGACTGCAGAAAAAACATAGGAGTTAACGATTTTTTCACCAACTTTTTTAGTAACTACTGCACAAATAAAATGCTTTGTACACGTAAATCATAGTTTGACCTATCATAATATAACAAATTGCATCTAAAGCAAAACCAAATGGAAAGGGTATAGAGTCTGTTTGGGCAACTTTTCTGCCAGCTTTGTGTTTAAGACCCCCAAACCCCAACAACAGCTCTGCTTGGGAGATTGCTAGAAATTTCTGTGGTGACAAGTTATTTTTGACAACATGACATATTAAAGTGCACTTACTGGTTGTATAAAAGCTGCAGTCTGATTTTCTAGAAAATACATATATTTATAATTTTTTCGTAATTTTCCATCACAACTTTACAATCAATTATACAAAAAACTACCGCTACCCAAAATAGACCCATCATTGACAACATCTACATTCAGTTCTTTGACCTCCAATGGCGTGAAAAATAGGAAATTGACAATAAAATTAACTATTAACAATCAAATACACAAATATGTTCCCATTTCTTCACAAAGTTACAGATAGGATTAATAACCATGTAGAGTTATGATTCAACTTAAATAATTATGCTATTGTCAATATGACATTAATTTCTACGATTAAAAGTTTCGGTGTAAGGATCATTACGGATAAATAGCCATTCTTTTGAGTTGTTAATTTAAATCACGAAGAACAAGTGACAAATTCAGAAAGTAGATTTGCATAAAAATATGTTTCAAAAAACATTCCCAAGAATATATAGACTAAACCCCTTTTTACGACTAGCGCAAGCTTAGCAGCTCTTGCAGTCCCTTTCTTATGGAGCAAAGAGGAAGATCGAGAAGCAGAAAACTAACTCAAATAATCATTCAAGTAAGTAAAAATCTGATAAACAGTTTGCAGAAGCAAGAATATACTGTAAAACAACCTCATCATATCCGGTAAGCCAAANAACTTCAGATTTTGAACGTAGCATTCTTATACTCGAAATACCTTAATACGTCTTTAAAAGTATTGCAATGTTGTAAGATACCAAATGTTATAAATAAAAATTTTTTTTTTTTTTAGAGGATAGAGGAAGTTAATAATTCTCAATATATGTAACTTCAAACTATGAATCTGCCAAATGAATGCACTGTTGTATTAGTCAAAATCAATGGGCAAAAGGCCTAGCATAAGAAGAGCTTAGCTTCGTCTATAGTTTTTGGCGGAAAAAGTCATCAGGTTCGAGTGTCAGGCTTTTGTTGGAAGAACAAATCACTAATATTAATTTTATCAATACTCACAGTTCTTTATGATCACTTTATCAATTTTTTTGCTGGATCTAGACTACTGACATAAGAAATTTCAAATTAGGAGCACATTGCAAATATAGGAAGTTTTGTAGGTTTATTTCATGATATTCATCCTTTTCTTATAAAGAAGTGATTCTATAGAGATCAATGCACATACTTTTTTATCCTCTAAAATGATATCAATGCTACTGGAGTTCAAATAATTGGTTAAGAAGGTACCTCAAAAGAAGAAATGAAAAAAAAAACGGTATGTGCGCTGTGACAAAACTAAGTCAGCAAGAACTTTGCAAAACTTTTAAGTTTCTCCAGGCACATAGATGGGCTTAAATGGACAAGCGAGTGCCCCTTTGAGCAACATAATTATATGGCTGTTCCCCATAAACCACAAAAATCAAGTTGCCATAAAGGTAGAGACTATTCTTGATTGATAGCAACAGATAGAAGAAACATGAACGGACCTAACCAAGCAACTGAGGAGAAAGTGTCAATAGCTTACAGCATAGACTTGTGTAAATCCTTTTACGAGCANAAATCTGATAAACAGTTTGCAGAAGCAAGAATATACTGTAAAACAACCTCGTCATATCCGGTAAGCCAAACACGAGGGGTTTGGTAATATTTATCGTACCTGCAGAAATTGAAAGCTAACATAGTCAGACATACAACAAAACAGATGTATCTAACGGTAAAGAAATAACAGAAAACATAATATAAAAAAGCAGTTAAAGATGTCACTACAACTAATTTTTAGGAGAAATAAAAAAGCAGATTAATGAAAAGAAGGAATTTAATTAGAAAATTGAGAAGTACTTGTATTCTTTCTTCTTATTTACCATTTCTAAGAACAAAAATTAAAAAAACAAAAAACAAAGGGGGTGCTTGGTTGCGCCTCTTAACAGGATTTATTACCGGATTTACTAAATCTAACAAATCACTAAAATGAAGAATTTCCATAGATTTATGAATTTTCAGATTTAAGGTCCCAAATTTTGCCTTCGATTCAGTTTAAATCCGGATTTACGAAATCCAAAGATAAGATGGACATAACATATTTACAATTTACGGATTTACTAAATCCCGCCATCGCTTAAATACCACTCGCAGCCAAACAACCCAAAAATGATGCCTCTTTAAACAAATAGTTTCGCAAACCATGAAACATATTTGGACAAAATCACTTTTATTGAAACTGAACAACGAGACTTCCAATTAACCTGAGTAACGCAAAAGATCACCATCTCCATCAACAACATAAAAAATAATTCAGAATTACTTGACAGCATTTTTGTGACTTCAGATTTTGAACGTACCATTCTTATACTCGAAATACCTTAATACTTCTTTAAAAGTATTGCAATGTTGTAAGATACCAAATGTTATAAATCCAAATTTAATTTTTTTTAAGAGGATAGAGGAAGTTAATAATTCTCAATATATGTACCTGCAAACTATGAATCTGCCAAATGAATGCACTGTTGTATTAGTCAAAATCAATGGGCAAAAGGCCTAGCATAAGAAGAGCTTAGCTTCGTCTATAGTTTTTGGCGGAAAAAGTCATCAGGTTCGAGTGTCAGGCTTTTGTTGGAAGAACAAATCACTAATATTAATTTTATCAATACTCACAGTTCTTTATGATCACTTTATCAATTTTTTGCTGGATCTAGACTACTAACATAAGAAATTTCAAATTAGGAGCACATTGCAAATATAGGAAGTTTTGTAGGTTTATATCATGATATTCATCCTTTTCTTATAAAGAAGTGGTTCTATAGAGATCAACGCGCATACTTTTTTATCCTCTAAAATGATATCAATGCTACTGGAGTTCAAATAATTGGTTAAGAAGGTACCTCAAAAGAAGAAATGAAAAAAAAAAAACGGTATGTGCGCTGTGACAAAACTAATTCAGCAAGAACTTTGCAAAACTTTTAAGTTTCTCCAGGCACATAAATGGCCTTAAATGGACAAGCGAGTGCCCCTTTGAGCAACATAATTATATGGCTGTTCCCCATAAACCACCAAAATCAAGTTTCCATAAAGGTAGAGACTATTCTTGATTGATAGCAACAGATAGAAGAAACATGAACGTACCTAACCAAGCAACTGAGGAGAAAGTGTCAATAGCTTACAGCATAGACTTGTGTAAATCCTTTTACGAGCAACCCAACTTTAAACCATTTGATCAAAGCCATCAAGATAAATTCAATGGTAAACACCCAACAAGAAAAAGTTGGTTTAACTCCAAAAGATAGAACAACCAAATCCCATGTACGCAGACAGAGGATGTAAAAAAGTACTCTTCATCTATTGGACGTCAAGATAATGAAATCTTGGAGAGATAAAAAAGGCATCTCTAGGACAAAATACTACATGCAAATAAGTTCTCTTGCTATAGATTTAGGATAAACCAAATACTTTTCTAATACTAAATGTGCCTATTATAAAAATGGATCACACTTTCTAGAAGGAAATATATTATTTAACATTTTTAAAGAGATTGCTTCTAGTGGTAGCAAGCATGCTGATATAACCACAACAATAACAACAACAAGCCTTTATCCCACCAATCTTTTTCCTCCATTGTGTTCTATTGAGTATCATATTTTCATTTAATTGTAATAAATTAAGATCATTTTTTATATATCCATGCCAAAGTCTTTTTAGGACTACCTCTAACTTTCTTAACATAAGTCAAATCTAAAGCATCTAGTCTCCTAACTAGATCATCAGATAGTCGATGTTTAATATGACCAAACCATCTAAGGCGACTCTCTCTAACCTTGCCTGCCACTAGAGCCACTCCAATCCTTTCACGGAAGTATTTGTTTTGCATTTTATCTCTCTAAGTGTAAAGTCATTTATCCACCTAAGCATTCGTATCTCAGCAACACTTAACTGTTTTATGCTTCTCTTTTATAGGCCAACATTATGTGCCATTAAACAAGCATGTTGATGACGCTATAAAAACTGAAACTAAAATATTGATGAATTTAATGATCCATCTATATTTAAACATCGATGATTTATCATTCGATCAATGGCCCCATTATTTCATTCATTGTTGGAACTGTTAGCCAACACAAGAAAGCTAAAAAAATAATAAAAAAATAAAAAAGAGCATCATAAGGTAGTTATGTGCATTCTCATGCGCATTAAAAAGTTCCTAGAGAAGGATCATTATATGCTAAAAGTAAACATTTAACTGTTAATGCTTTTTCTAATGTTGATTAGTTGAAGATAGCAATATCAATTTCAACATTCTCAATTTATTGGCAGTAATCTAGTTACATGGAAAACAAGTAAACTAGTGTAAAAAGATGCTTAGGCTCAAAACAGAGTCGTGCCCCATTATTTATACAAAATGATGCGGGTGAAGACTAGTAAGATTTCTTGGTTTCACTATTACAAAATCGATAGTTCCGAAGTGTGATAATCGTGCTATCAACATTCCTAAAAACCATTTGTTTCATAAAAGAGGCAAAGATACTAAAGTAAATTGTCAATGTTTTCAACATGTTGTGCTTTCTAAGAAGATTAATACTACTTATATCTCCAAAATAAAAAAAGTGAATGAGTGCTTAAACACACAACACATTGATTGAAAATAAAATGAAAAATCTCAAGGGGCCAAACACGCACCGAGAAAATATAAAGCAAGTGGATAATATTTCACATTTATGAATCTACTTAAAGAGGAATGTCCAACGTAGAAAACCTCATATTAGGAAGGTTCTCCATATATAGTGAGTGATTTAGGTTTATTTTGTTGGACATTGGCATGTTGTACTCATTTCCTATTTTAAATGAGGGATTTAATAGTGAATCATATACACAAATTTTCTCCTCCAACATTGCAAAGTTTTTCAATCATGACTATCATCACTTGAAGAGAGAGACAAAACTTCATTATACTAATTTTAAATTTAACAAAATTTCCCTCCCCCCCAACACAATATATATTTATGAGAGATAACATATTAACATCATAACATATTAATACATTATAATGTAATACAATGACATCCTAATATAGTAAAATTAATATATTATTCAAAGTAAGAAGTAACACGTTACCATCCAAATATAAAATAATAAAATAAAACATAATAACATATAAATTTAAAATAAGTTTAGTATTAATAATTTCTCTCCTATTCTTATGGTCCTCCATATAAATAAAAACATCACAAGTAACTAAAGTTAGAATTTTTAAATTCAATGATTTCATCGATCTTATCACTTAAAAAAACCTTTACTGGAATCATCCACATAACATTTGTTTTCTCCTTCATTTTATTCTCAGTTACATTTACATCTATATTCTCTCATTTCGCCTACTCAATTTAAATATCAATCTTCAACTTATTTAATTAATATTGTTATCTATTAGATTTTAAAAAATGGCTATGATGCCATTAAAAACTTAATTACAACCTCAATTATATATTATATGAGTACGCAAGAAATATTTGCGTTATTTTATTTATATTTATTTTAAGAAAAATCCTAAATAATTGTGCACGCCTCACTAGAATTGAGGTGAGGCACACATAAAGGCGGGCCTCGTAATATGTGAGGTTTAAGCCACATGTAGTATCCAAAGATGCATAAGTCTCATTGTGAATTTTCAAAAAAGGCTTGGGGGCGGACCTCATAATGTGCAAGGTTAAACCATGATACATGCAAGTAAATAAAAAGACTAATACAAACAACTAGGATTGCAACATCAAGTTAATCAATATAAGTTTTTATTTCTAAGGATACACATACATGCAATGCTGGTGTTAGGATTTGATTGTCGTATCATCAAACTCACATTATATCTTGTTATTTATTGCTAGGTCCATGTACAAAGGTATTAGCCAACTTCACTTAACTTTTGAGATCCAACATAGCTCTCATTCACATAAATCCCATGGCACTTTATAGCTTTAGACATATATTACACAAGTAAAAGCCACAAAACATATAATTTAAAAATATATATCCAATATTATATTACAATTCTACATAAGAAACACATGTGATCCCTTACCAACTCCAGATCAAGTGCAGTTTCATATTTTATCATAATAGGACCTTAAGTTTCCTTATTATTAAAAATTTAAAATTTTAATTTTAAAAAATGTAACTGTTATCTCATAGAAAGGTTTTACATTTATGTTTTCCTTTCACCTCGATGACCATGATCATTGCATGTAAGATAGAAATCCCAATAACAAAGATTTAAATAGCTTCAAAGCAATTGGAAAACTAAATTTTGATCTCTAAAATCAATCGAACTATAGCTTCGAAGCAATTGGAAAATGAAAATTTGATGTCTAAAATCATGCAAACTATAATAACATCAATACATAAACAAGAAAAAATATCTCAATTATGATGTAAAGAGTGTGTCAATTAAAAATGAAAAGCTACAACAACTAAAACAAGATCCATAATAGGTGGTATGAGGTAGGCTTAGTTGATCCCATGATGTACATAATGTCAAATTTTTAATTACTGTCAAACTAATAATAAGTTTATATACACAAAAAAGGTACTTACGTAATGCTGACATCATATGTGCGCGTTCTTAGAATATTGTCATCCTCAGGTTCATGTGTAACGAAATATGATGGCTGAAGAGTGGCCTGAGATTAAGATTACAAACAAGTTGCACATGAGAGTAGTGAAAAGTAACAACGTAACATTTACATGGTTAAATTTACAATTCATTATATGGTTCTTTACAGTCCTTGTTATGATATTTAACTCATGTGATAGTTAATGGTCTTATTGTTATGTAAACTACTAGACAATCTTTATTTTCAATTGTTAGGGACAACAAGAGGCTTCTGTCACCTACAATGTATTTGGTATTTAACTGATAAATTAATAGCTATGTTATCTTAAAAAAATAAAAAAAATAAAAAAGATCTGCGTTATCTTATCTTTGGGTAAGCTAATATAATAAAGGCCAAAGGATCATGTAAGTCAGATATCTTGCAATTTAAATAATGATGTTTTGAATGGCTCCCTCGCCCTTCTCATTATCTACCAAACTTCTCTTCCATCCCGCTCCTTTACTCTCGGTAACAAGGCCTCTTCCTCTTTCTTCATCAATTTCTTTTAAGGATTTCGAAGCTATGCTGATATAGTTCTAGAAATCTGTATCAAGCTTAAGCTTTGCATCAAGTGACTGACCACTATAATGACATGCATTACAATCAACATCTCCATCAAAGCATATATAGAACTTATAATGACATGCATTTTTCGCTTCCCACTCACAAGTAACTAGCCACCACATTTGCTGCATCTTCTAAACCCTCCATGGCTCATAAAAATAATGGACCAAACCTAAGTCTACGCAAAAGCAAACACCTAAACCTAACTTAAAGCAAAAATATGGTACTATGTTTCATCCCACTAATTTGTTTCGGATTGCCATGAACATCAAAATGGAAATCCTCTAGCCCTATCTATTTTTTTTTTCTTGCAACCCACCCCTCTCTTTGTGCACTGACCCAACATGATCCCTAGCCCATTTCTTATTCAATTTTCTAAGCTAAACAGATTCAAAAAAAAAAAAAAAAACGCCTAAGAAACAATTACAATACTTTGAGAACAGACTAAAGTAAAAGATAGAGGAAACTAACTGGGTCCGTCTCCACCAGATTTTCAGAGTGTTCATAGTCCGCCAAGTCAGGAATATCTTCCTCTTCCTCGCCTCCTAAATAAGAAGAGATAGGGTTAATACCCCTGCCCTTACTAATGTCCAGAGCCTCCATAGAAGGCAAGTTGTCCTCTTCAACGGAGTTCGTCTCTAGGAACATACAAAAGACTTTCAAATTAATACAGGATAAAAGTAGGTCTCATAAACCTCCATCAGATTAGGATGAAAATTAAGCCACGAGTCACCTTTCGGCTTCCCATGAGTGGCAAGCCAGCCATCATTATCATCATTATCAATAAGAACCTCCCCTCCGGCAGCCTCGTACTCTTCTTCCACGGAAGCAGCCCTCCTAAAACAAGGCACTGAAAAAAAAAAAAAGTGTTCAATCAAACCAACCTAAGTATCCAACCAAACTGGCGAATCGTCCCCATAAATCGCTACAGCGGTCAAACCATTTCTTGTGATTAGATACTGCTTGTCAGCTGGCAAGTAAGATTTCCTCTTGCTCGGCTCCCCCGCTTCCCTGTACAAATCCACAGACAGATGCAACATCAGATAAAATCAATGCCAGAATGCAAGAAAAAGACCAGGTTTGGCGACATAGTTAGGGCTAACCAGGACCAGGTGGGGCACTTGGCAACAAGATTGTCACCTGCAATAACGAACTCGGAAACGCTGAGGACCCCCTTCTCCTTGAAGGCGGAGACGGTCCGCGGTGCGGTGATTCTCTCGACAGTGCCTTTGAAGGCCTCGTGGAGCTTTTGAGTCAGCACCATTTCCTCCCTGCTCCTCAGAGACGACCGATTTCAAGAGAATCGCAGTCAAGATCGAATTTGAGCTTGAGATTAAATGGAAATCAGAGAGAGTTAGGGCGAGAAATCTGGTGGATGCTACCCAACGCGACGATGCCCGTCTACATTTCTTGAATTCCACCCCAATTATAAAGATGATGACGTCCGGTTCTCCCTGCGTACAATCTGGACCATTTTGATTTATAGTAAATCTTTGCATCAACATTTAGAGCATTTACGTACTTACCCACGTTTTTTTGTGTATTTGCATATTGATGCGTAAATTTTAGGTGTTTGATAAATCTCGATCTAAATTTTTTGTGCCGCGGCATTTTTTTATCGCGATTTTCTTCATGATTTCGCAAGTCAGACTCCCCTGCGTCCCGCGTATGAATTTTGCAATTAGGAAAGAATCATTGTGCTGCCCCTTCGCATATCTCGCTTGTCGCCTCACATCGCTCCCTCGCGACGCTTGGAGAATTGCAGATCGGCTCGCTCCCACGCCATCGCCGTTGGAGAATCGGCGCCCCTTCCAGGAGAATCGCACGCCTCGCCCAGGAGATCGGTGCCCTTTCCAGGATAATCGCACGCCTCGCCCGGCACCCTCGGCTTGCCGATCCTCCTCTCCTTCGCTGAGATCGGTGCAAGAATACCCGATATCTCTCTCCTTCCTTCCTGCGAGCCCTAGCATTTTAATTTTCCTTTCTAATTCGTAATGTATGCCTTTTCCTTTAACTCCTCTCCCATAGACGAACTTTCTCCATCCCCTCCCCCTCTCTCTCTCTCTTCTTCGTCTTCTCCCTTTCCTAAACGACATTCGTGGATGGGGGAATTTAAGGTTATTGGCAATATGGGCGGCGATACTAGTCCAACTGAGCTCTGATTTGGGAATCGTTGAATCTCTCCTGCGAACTCCGGAGAGAAGCAGGAAGACGGTACAGAGGCTGTTCGTTAACATAACTCCCATCAGTCAAGCTTCTTCCATTGGGGCAGTCAAGTCTTCTATCTCTTTCAATGAAGAAAGTTGTGGAATTACAAAGTTATATTTTTTTATTATTAATTGTGCCGGGAAGAAGAAATTAGAACTTAGAAGAGATTATCAACATTAAACTTTTGCGTAGATCAATTAATTATAGTATGCAATTGTTTGAGAAGCAAATGGTGCTAGGATTAAGGGAACAAATAGGGGCAGAATGATCATTTATCCAACAAAAACTCCCAGTAAGTTGTTCTGAATAAGCTGTCTCAAACAGCAAGCCAGCTTAGTCTGATAATCTGCAGATTATCAGAATAATCTGCTTATCAGTAGATTATAAACAATCAACAGCTGCCCCAAACAGACCTTAGTAAATTACGTTGAAAATCAAATGGAATCAACGAATATTCGATTTAAGAGAACGAGGGATTTAATTTTTATACTTTACATCAAATTCATGAATAATTACGACCAAAAAAATCCTACCAAATGCCCCCTTGATACGAAAGATTTTTAGTTAGATATCACATTATTCTGAAGCATTGACATGCATAATACTAAAATTTCAATTTCTACATACAAATCATCTTAGTTATGCATGAAAAGATATATCTCATATTTTATAAGTAAAAATAATATTATTTTTTTATATTGGGTGATATAAATATAGAAGTAGAAGTTTAAACATTAGAGATATAAATAAATTGGAATTGGGCGGCATGCATGTTAATGCCCCCAATAAACTTAAAAGAAAAATGACACTTCTTTAAATACAAGGTATATAAAATATAATGCATTTTTAAATAAAAAATTAATTATATAAAGCATCTATTAAAAGGAAATTGGATTTATTATATTTAAGTCAAATTCAAATTAATTACGTTACTAGATAGCCCCGAAATGTTTATGTTTTGAGTGTTTCATAAAGACAAGTGGCGTGACTCTTGAGGGTAAGTATAAGACTCCTGTTTATTTTTTAGGTATGTTGCGTGAAGTAGTTGGCGGAAATGTAATATATTTCTTTTTAATATTATTGCCGGTATTATGAATATTTTTGGGAGCATTTATATACATAACACCTAATTCTTAGGTGCTTAGATATCTAACACTTAAATTTGTTTTTTATTCTTTATACCACCCATATCATTCATATCACATTAAAATTGTCACAATTTTGATTTTTCGAAAGTGAAATTTACTTTTATTGTGAAATTGGTGGTATGTTGGTTGACAGCTTTTGCGTAAGTTGTTGTGAAATTTAGGGCGAAAATAACGCAAATTCAGAAGAAAAATTCAGAGATTTAATGAGGTTCGGTAAAGATGCTTACATCCTCGGGAGCAGAGCGGCGAATTCACTATTTCGGAGGAGTTACGTACTCATAGGGTTTCACATCTATTTATAGATAAAACCCATGGATAAATTTACAAGCACGCCCTCGATCTTCCCAACCCACTAATCCAAGAGACATCTTCATTCCAGGAGACACACCTCTCCAAATCCAAGATATATGAACCATAACTAACAATTCTTCACCTTGGCGAATATCCAGCCCCTTAGGAGAAAATCTTCACCTTGCGAATCTCCAACCCCTTAGAAGAAAAAATTATGGAGTTTCTTACACCGAAGTGGGTTGGAGAACCATGTCAACTAGCAACTGCAAATATTCAACAAGTTCAAGTAACGCAAGAACTTGTTGAAAATACCTGACTTGGTTAACTTTCCTGCTACATTTTCATCATATGATCCGACAAAGTGAACTCCACCTACAATTATACTCCACAACAATTTATAGATATTATCATCAGGTTTCATAGCTCCTAATGTCTTTAAAATTCCTTGCTGTGCCAACAAACCTTTCACACTTGTCTGTCACAATCCGAAGTTCCCAGTTCCATCAAACTTTATTATCTCAAATTTTGCACCAAACATTGTCATTTGAAATTAATCATACAGTGAACTTTTCATCTCTTCTATTGAAATAAAACACACCACAAATAATTGCAAATAAACCTGAAATTTCCCTTGTCAATTGCAGATATTTTCCAGCAGACTCCTATGATTCGTGAATCAAAATTTTCACACGAAGCATCTTTCCTGTTCTCACAAAAAATTCAACTGAAATACTGTGGACACTAGCCAAAGTTCACCTGTCACAATTTCTTCCGCGACAAACTTGCGAACAATTTGCAAAATTTGTGAACTCCACCTGTCGCAATTTCTCTTGCGACAAGCTTGCGAACTCCGCTGGCCGAGCACCACCTGTCGCAACTGCACTTGCTGCAACTTCTCCTGCGACAAACTTGCAAACTCCTATGGTCGAGCACCAACTGTCGCAACTGCACCTGCCACAACTCCTCCTGTGATAAACTTGCGAACTCTTCTGGTCGAGCACCACCTGCCGCTACCGCACCTGCCCCAACTCCTCATGCGACAAACTTGCGAACTTCACTAGACGAGCACCACTTGTCGCAACTGCATCTGCCGCAACTCCTCCTGCGACAAACTTGCGAACTCCTTTGGCCGAGCACCACCTGTCGGAATTGCACCCGCTGCAACTCCTCCTGCAACAAACTTGTGAACTCTTTTGGTCGAGCACCACCTGTCGCAACTGCACCCGCCACAACTCCTCCCACGACAAACTTGTGAACTCCTTTGGCCGAGCACTACTTTTCGCAACTGCACTCCCTGCAACTTCTCCTGCGACAAACTTGTGAACTCCTCTGGTCGAGCACCATCTGTCGCAACTGCACCTGCCACAACTCCTCCTGTGACAAACTTGCAAACTCCGCTGGCCGAGCACCATCTGTCACAACTGCACCTGTCGCAACTCCTCCTCTGAGCTGAATCGCCGAACTGCTACTAAACCGCCTGTTCGCGAACTGTTCGCGAAACTGTTGGTGCCTTTTCACCTTTGCAAACTGCTAGCTGATCGCGCGAAACCAAATCCTCTTCTTCGCCAAATGCGCCTCTGTGTCGCCAAACTCCTCTATCACGCGCAAGGCCAAACTCTGTGTGACACCTTGTTCTGTCGCGAAGCCTTCTCGGTCGCAAACTGGGGAGAAGCCCTCCGATCGCAAACTTCTTCTGCATCGCGGAAGAACCTCTGGCCTGCGATTCGCCTCTGTCGCGATCCAAATCTGCGCAAACTCCTCCCGTTGTCGCGATTCATATGGTCACTCGAACTTCACCTCAACACAACTTCCTGCAAATTTGCTTCATAGAACCTAGTCGCGATTTCACAGAGCCTAGTCACGCGCGAAGAAGTCTGATCGCCAATTAACTGTAACCGAAGCCCCTGGCTGCTAACTCGCGAACTCTTCCCGTCTGAAGCCCACGATTTGCGAGCCGAAACCTACTTCGTCTTCTAACTTCCTCTGTGTCGAAATCCGAACTGTTGCGATTCGTCTTGCGATCCCTGGAAACAGCCGCAAACCGCCGAACCAAAATCTTCTTCTTCCCTTCTTCCTGCCCCGATCTCATCCGCCATAAAACCTTGCTCTGATACCAATTCTTGTGAAA
Organism: Phalaenopsis hybrid cultivar; assembly: GCA_002079205.1. Classification (NCBI taxonomy): domain Eukaryota; kingdom Viridiplantae; phylum Streptophyta; class Magnoliopsida; order Asparagales; family Orchidaceae; genus Phalaenopsis; species Phalaenopsis hybrid cultivar. The sequence continues at coordinate 49,923 of JXCR01133644.1, forward strand.
TTTAGGACGAAAACAACGCAAATCCAGAAGAAGAATACAAAGATTTAACGAGGTTTGACAAATATGCCTACATCCTCGGGAACAGAGCGGCGAATTCACTATTTTAGAGGAGTTACATACCCATAGAGTTACACATCTATTTATAGATAAAACAAACAGATAAATTCACAAGAACGCCCTCACTCCCCTCAATCCACTAATCCAAGAGACACACATCTTCACACCAAGAGACACACATCTTCATTCCAGGAGACGCACATCTCTAAATCCAAGAGGCTCCAAATTTCTGATATATGAGTCATACCTAGCATAAGTCTCTCTGTCCCGGATTCAAATCCATCTTGTTCTAATTAGCACATAAATATATATGTATATGCTAGGTAAGTAAATACATTGGAATTGATTGATACGCAAGCAAATTTTCATTTTAAAATAAAAATTTTGAAAATTTTCTTACAACTATAACTTTTTAGCAGACATAACTGTAAAAACGAGTTTCACATCATAATTTTATATTTTTAATAAGAAATAAAAGTAGCTAAATTTAAAAAATAAAACACTAAGAAAACCACTCCAAAGTAACGCTAAGGGTTTGTTTGAGAGTCTTCTCTGTCTGCTTTATCTTTAAAAAAAGCTCCACATCATAATTAAAAAAAAAGTAGCTAAAAAGGTTGCAATAATAATTTGAAAAATAAAACACTAGGAAAGCTACTCCAAAGAGATGTTGGTTTATTTGTAAGAGTTTTGTTTTTCGAACTGTCACCATAATTATATTTGACGAACTGTTTTCTTGTTATTTTTTAAAAATTTTTGTGTTAGAAAATTATTTTTTTAACAAGAGTTGTTAAAGTGTGGTAGCTGTCAGAAAGCTACAGTATGACTTTTAAAAAATAAAATAAAATTGTAATGAAAAGTCTTTTTTGAGATAATTATTATATTAATTGAAGTTGAAATGAGATAAAAAAATTAGGTTTCATTAAGCTCTAAAGTACAAAATAAAAGAATTTAAGAAGTTTGATGTGTTTTGCACATTTATTTTAAGTTGTTTGATTTGCTGAAAAATAATGTAATTTAGCTGTGTGATTTAAAGTAAAATAAATGCATCATTTTATATTATTTTTATATGATCTGAAATGAAAATAATGTATTTCAAAACATGTGATGTTTTTTTTTTTATAAATTAATGACAGTGGTGGCGACTGAAGGTGGCAGCCAGATCGGAAGANATAAATTAATGACAGTGGTGGCGACTGAAGGTGGCAGCCGGTAATGACGACTGGAGGTGACAGCTAAAGGTGGGCACGATCCGTTTAGGTGGTGACGATGTGTTCCATCTATCACGTAAATACAATCATACTTACATATTTATTTTAGAAGAAACAGTATAAATAAAATGAAATTTTAAATGTTGCAGGCACTTAAGAAAATGCATAAATCATTTTATGCAGCAGCTCTCCAATGAGATATAATTTATTGCTAAAGTACCTGCTAATAGTTTTTTCTAATCTTTGAAAGTTGAGTTGTATGACTCAATTAACAACATGGTGGCAAAGTGTATGTAGAAACATAATAACGTGTTCTTCTATTCTTTTCTTATTCGCACCATGTTTATACAATCAAAATCAAAATAAATATAGAATCTACAGAGAAATATTTGATGTTTGATATATTGTTCATGATTATAACTACTTCTTTGACTTCTCGTCTCATCTAATAATACGTGTATAGTACTCGCTGTGGTGGGGACAAATGCATGAACAATTGAATGATATTGCTAATTAGAGCTCGACGAGCTATTAAAATTGGATAATTATTCTTTATTATTTTCTAGTTGTTCATGTCTAAAGTACATGCTTATACACTATCAAATTAGTTGACAGATATGTTATTAATGATTTACGTGATTGAGGAATAATTTTCATTACTGTTGAATCCCAAAATGTCATTCTGGTCACGCCCAAAGAATAGAGTGTTGGTCGGATGAGGGGAATAAGAAAAGAAATAGAATAAATTCTCTATGAATTTGTCCATCAGTATTTTCTATGGGGATGACCCTTCTATTTAAAAGTCATAGGAAGGGGTCCTATAAATTACAACATTGTCCTTCATTTAATGTGAACATTATAATTATTTTTGACTCATTATACATTTAGATATTGATAACCGAATTGGGCATATTTTGACATTTCAACCGTTGCTGACGTCGTTCTGCATTTGCAACTTCCCTATGCTTTCTTTCATATTTATAATTGTTTGGCTTAGTCATATGGTAATCATTCAATCAGTCGAAAAGTCGTTTGACCGATTGAACTATCTTTGATCGTCTTTTTCTGAGGAATCCATTGTGAAGATTCATTGTCCTCTGGGAGGATTATTCCTCCTGACAGATGACACATTGTTGTAATCCGACGGGCAAACTACTATTGGTTGTTTAATCTATACAGTAGGAGTCGTTGTTAGGCTATTGTTGTTCACGTGAATGCTCTTTATGTTGTTTAGATCTTTATCGGTATCGGTGTGTGCTGCTCTCTTTGTGTAATCCACTGGATCTCCTTGACATTCATGCAGTCATATTTCATATGTACAATTATAAATAAGTTGATCAAAGTGTTCTCAAACATAAAGTCTATGATTGATGAGAAAATGGAACAAAATCCTAATAATTTTGGNTCAAACACGAACACAAGCTCTGTTCGTTCATGTTTGATTCGTTTACACCCCTACTGGTCGAGCACCAACTATCACAACTGCACCTGCCGCAACTCCTCCTGTGAAAAACTCGGGAACTCTACTGGTTGAGCATCATCCATCGCAACTGCACCTGCCGCAACTCCTCCTCTGAGCTGAATCATCGAACTGCTACAAAACCGCTCGTTCGCGAAATCGTTGGTGCCTTTTCACCTTCGCAAACTGCTAGCTGGTCGCGCTAAACCAAAGCGTCTTCTTTGTCAAATGCGCCTCTGCGTCGCCGAACTCCTCTATCACGCTCAAGGCCAAACTCTGTGTGGCGCCTTGTTCTGTCGCGAAGCCTTCTCAGCGCGAAGTTCTCACCCTGTTCTGTCGCGAAGCCTTCTCGGTCGCAAACTGGGGAGAAGCCCTCCGACTGCGAACTTCCTCTGCGTCACTGAAGAACCTCTGGTCTGCGATTCGCCTCTGTCTCGATCCAAATCTGCGCGAACTCCTCCCGCTGCCATGATTCATATGGTCGCACGAACTTCACCTCAACGCAAAACTTCCTGAAAAATTTGCTTCGCAGAGCCTAGTCACGTGCGAAGAAGTCTGGTCTCCAAGCGACTGTAACTGAAGCCCCTGGCCGCTAACTCGCGAACTCTTCCAGTCCGAAGTCCATGATTTGCGAGCAGAACATCTTCTAACTTCCACTGTGCCGAAATCCGAACTGCCGCGATTCGCCTTGCGATCCCTGGAAACTGCCGCAAACCGCCGAACCAAAATCTTCTTCTTCCCTTCTTGCTGCCTCGATCACATCCGCCATAGAACCTCGCACTGATACCAATTGTTGTGAAATTTAGGACGAGAACAACGCAAATCCAGAAGAAGAACACAAAGTTTAACGAGGTTCGCAAAGATGCCTACATCATCGGGAACAGAGCGACGAATTCAGTATTTTAGACGAGTTACATATCCATAGAGTTACACATCTATTTATAAATAAAACCAACAGATAAATTTACAAACGCGTCATCGCTCCCCCCAACCCACTAATTCAAGAGATACACATCTTCACATCAAGAGACACACATCTTCATTCCAGGAGACATACCTCTCAAAATCCAAGAGACTCCAAATTCCTGATATATGAGTCATACCTAGCATAAGTCTCTGTGTCCCGGATTCAAATCCATCCGATTCTAATAAGCACATAAATATACATGTATATGCTAAGTAAATACATTGGAATTGATTGAAATGTGAGCAAATTTTCATTTTAAAATAAAAATTTGAAAATTTTCTTACAACTATAACATTTTAGCAGACATATCTGTAAAAACGAGTTTCACATCATAATTTTATATTTTTAATAATAAATAAAAGTAGCTAATAAGGGTGTAATGATAATTTAAAAAATAAAACACTAAGAAAGCCACTTCAAAGTGACGCTAAGCGTTTGTTTGAGAGACTTCTCTGTCTGCTTTATCTTAAAAAAAAGCTCCACATCATAATTAAAAAAAAAGTAGCTTAAAAGGTTGCAATAATAATTTGAAAAATAAAACACTGGGAAAGCTGCTCGTCTAAAGAGAAGCTCGTACCAAAGAGATGCTCTTCTATTTGCGAGAGTTTTGTTTTTCAAATCGTCATCATAGTTATATTATATTTGACGAATTATTTTCTTACTGTTTTTTAGAAATTTTTGTGTTAGAGAGTTGTTAAAGTGTGGTACCTGTCAGAAAGCTGTAGTTTGACTTTTAAAAAATAAAATAAAATTGTAATGAACAGTCTTTTCAGTGATAATTATTATATTAATTGAAGTTGTAATGAGATAAAAAATAAGATTTCATTAAGAAAAAGGTCTAAAGTACAAAATAAAATAATTTAGGAAGTTCGATGTGTTTTGCACATTGAGTTTAAGTTGTTTGATTTGCTGAAAAATAATGCAGTTTAAATGAATGCAATGGAGAAGTAATGAGTTATATTTGCAACATTTTAGAGTTGAGTGATTTAAAGTAAAATAAATGCATCGTTTTATATTATTTTTATATGATTTGAAGTAAAATGAAAATAATGTATTTCAAAACATGTGATGTTTTTTTTTTTTTTATAAATTAATGACAGTGGTGGTGTCTGAAGGTGGCAGCCGATAATGGCGACTGGAGGTGACAGCTAAAGGTGGGCACGATTCGTTTAGGTGGTGACGATGTGTTCCATCTATCACGTAAATACAAATATACAATCATACTTACATATTTATTTTAGAAGAAACAGTATAGATAAAATGAAACTTTAAATGTTGCAGGCAATTAAGAAAATGCATAAATCATTTTATGTTGCAGCTCTCCAATGATACATGATTTGTTGCTAAAGTACCTGCTAATAGTTTTTTCTAATCTTTGAAAGTTGAGTTGTATGACTCAATTACGAACATGGTGGCAAAGTGTATGTAGAAACATAATAACGTGTTCTACTATTCTTTTCTCATTCGCACCATGTTTATACAATCAAAATCAAAATAAATATAGAATCTGCAGAGAATTATTTGATGTTTGATATATTGTTCATAACTACTTCTTTGGCTTCTCGTCTCATCTAATAATACGTGTATAGTACTCGCTGTGGTAGTGACAAATGCATGAACAATTGAATGATATTGCTTATTAGAGCTCGACTAGCTACTAAAATTGGACAATTATTCTTTATTACTTTCTAGTCGTTCAACTCTAAAGTACATGCTTATACACTATCAAATTAGTTGACAGATATGTTCTTAATGATTTACATGATTGAGGAATGATTGTGATTACTGTTGAATCTCAAAATGTCATTTTGGTCATGCCCAAAGAATAAAGTGTTGGTCGGATGAGGGGAATAAGAAAAGAAATAGAATAAATTCTCTATGAATTTATCCATCAGTCTTTTATATGGGAACGACCCTTCTATTTAAAAGTCATAGGAAGGGATCCCATAAATTACAACATTGTCTCTCATTTAATGAGAACATTATAATTATTTTTGACTCATTATACATTTAGATATTGATAACCGAATTGGGCATCTTTTGACATTTCAACGGTTGCTGACATCGTTCTGCATCTGCAACTTCCCTATGCTTTCTTTCATAGTTATAATTGTTTGGCTTAGTCATATGGTAATCATTCAATCAGTCGAAAAGCCGTTTGACCGATTGAACTATCTTTGATCGTCTTTTTCTGAGGAATCCATTGTGAAGATTAATTGTCTTATTCCACTAGACAGATGACACATTGTAGTAATCCGACGGGCAGACTACTATTGGTTGTTTAATCTATACAGTAGGAGTCTTTGTTAGGCTACTGTTGTTCCCGTGAATGCTCTTTATGTTGTTTAGATCTTTATCGGTATCGGTGTGTGCTGCTCTCTTTGTTTAATCCACTGGATCTCCTCGACATTCGTGCAGTCACATTTCGGATATACAACATAAATAGGTTGATCAAAGTGTTCTCAAACATAAAGTCTATGATTGATGAGAAAATGGAACAAAATCCTAATAATTTTGNTTATTCGCAATCTCAAGCACTATGTCACGAATAAATGTACAGCTAAATATTTCATATCATGCATCGCTTTTAAAGAAAATATAAAAGTACATATTAATGGATGGGCCGGCTTTTCGCCCGCTTTCGCATCGTTCGACCGCGAAGTTGGGAGACGAGAAGTAAATATTTGCGGTTTTGTAGCGGTCACCACACTTGGACAGATAGAGTTGCATGCATGGCTTTTCATTGTAATTTTTTGAAAAAAGAAGCAAAACTAAACCTGAAAGTGTACTGCGGAACTGCACCGCCACCACACAATTGTCACAAACATAGCCTTAGTTAGATGAACAAGTGTCTATATCTATGGGCTTGTTTGAGACCAAATTTGTTTTTTTTTTTTAATTTTCTCATTTATTTTTAAAACAATATTTGTTCAATGTGTTTTTAATACATTATTATTATTATTATTTAAACACTTAAAATAACTCTAATATGTAGTGAGTGTTTTCAAAAAGAATTATATCTGACAAAATATATTTTGTTTCAAATCAAAACACAAATAAAACAAAATAAAAAATAATAATAATAAAATTAAAATATAAAATTGATCCCACATGACCCATAAGTGAACAGTGCTCAAACTCACAACACATTGGTTGAAAATTAAAAGAAGAGCATAAGATATATATATATATATATANTCTCAAGCACTATGTCACGAATAAATGTATAGTTAAATATTTCATATCATGCACCGCTTTTAAAGAAAATATAAAAGTACATATTAATGGATGGGCCAGCTTTTCGCCCGCTTTCGTTCGACCGCAAAGTTGGGAGATGAAAAGTAAATATTTGTAGTTTTGTAGCAGTCACCACACTTGAACAAGTAGAGTTGCATGACATGGCTTTTCATTTTAGTTTTTTTGAAAAAAAAAGCAAAACTAAACCTGAAAGTGTAGTGCGGAACCACACCGCCACCACACAATTGCCAAAAACACAGTCTTAGTTAGATGAACTAGTGTCTATAACTATGGGCTTGTTCGAGACCAAATTTGTTTTTTTTTTTAATTTTCGCATTTATTTTTAAAACAATATTTGTTTACTGTATTTTTAATACATTATTATTATTATTTTTTTAAACACTTAAAATAACTCTAATATGTATTGAGTGTTTTCAAAAAGAATTATATCTGTCAAAATATATTTTGTTTCAAATCAAAACACAAAAAAACAAAATAAAAATAAAAAAAATTAAAATTAAAATATAAAATTGATCCCACATGACCCATAAGTGAATAGTGCTCAAACTCACAACACATTGGTTGAAAATTAAAAGAAGAGCATAAGATATATATATATATATNAATATAATTAATATTAATTGTTCTAACATGAAATAAATATTTAATGTGATTATGAGACTCAATTTTTTTAAATTTTAAATACATAAATGAATAAAAAATGTTTGGTATTTTTATAAATCCCCAAAAAAAAAAAAAAAATTACAAAAGATGCCATTCNATTTAATGTGATTATGTGACTCAATTGTTTTAAATTTTAAATACATAAATGAATAAAAAATGTTTGGTATTTTTATAAATCTCCAAAAAAAAAAATTACAAAAGATGCCATTCTCTCTTTTTCTAGATGAAGGTGGAGCTATCTTAATCCAATGTGGAAAGTCAAAATTCCTTCTTTTCACTTCGTTGTGCATCCTCCAACAAAATCAGTGCACAATCATCGATAGCTTGTACTCAATAATTGTTCTTCCTTTGTTTGTTTTTTTGGGAAAATTTGCATGCATGCTACACATTTTTTATTGATTTACTTATAAAAAAACCTAACAAAACATGAAAATATGTATTTTATTTTTAAAAAGATGGTAATACTGATATTTTTTATGTAATATTAAAGATTTGAGTACTATGTCTGTAAATACAAAAGTTTAGGAGTTAGATATATAAATAAACAAGAATTGTTTTTTTAGTTTTCTTTATTTTCTTTATTTTTCTTTCAAGTGAGGGGTCCTTTACTTGTGCTTTAATGAGTTGTGGTCACAAATTCGTAAATTGGACATCCTGCCAGTTATAAACAAATATTAACGAAATTTATTAGCTTCAACAGCTTTTAGCAAAACTTAGAGTTTGTTTAGGGGAAAAAAGATTGCATCCGTACAATGGAAGTGATGAAAAATAAAAATGGTCATTTCGTACATCGTGTTTGTTGTCCGGACGCAATATTTTCTCATGTTTAGAACTTGATTTTGATTTTATTTTATTTTATTTGTATTTTGATTTGAAAAAAAAATTATATATTCGAAATATAGTTAAATTATTTATGTTTATTGTATATAGAACTAAATGAAAATATGACACTAAATAGCACGCAATGGAGACAAAGGTNCATGTGGAAAGTCAAAATTCCTTCTTTTCACTTAGTTGTGCATCCTTCCACAAAATCAGTGCACAGTCATCGATAGCTTGTACTCAATAATTGTTCTTCCTTTGTTTGTTTTTTTGGGAAAATTTGCATGCATGCTACACATTTTTTATTGATTTACTTGTAAAAAACCTAAGATTTGATATTTATACTTATAACAAGTGTATTAAAAATCAAAACATGAAAATATGTATTTTATTTTTAAAAAAATAGTAATAATGATATTTTTTATGTAATGTTAAAGATTTGAGTATTTTGTCTGTAAATACAAAAGTTTAGGGGTTAGATATATAAATAAATAAGAATTGAGTGAGGGGTCCTTTACTTGTGCTTTAATGAGTTGTGGTCACAAATTCGTAAATTTAGAGTCTGTTTAGGGGAAAAAACATTGCATCCGTACAACGGAAGTGATGAAAAATAAAAATGGTCATTTCGTACATCGTGTTTGTTGTCCGGACGTAATATTTTCTCATGTTGAGGGCTTTATTTTGATTTTTTTATTTTATTTCTATTTTGATTTGAAAAAAAATATTATATACTCGAAATATAGTTAGATTATTTATGTTTATTGTATATAGAACTAAATGAAAATATGACACTAAATAGCACGCAATGGAGACAAAGGTTTCATGTAGCCGACCTCACGTAGTGGGATTAAGATTTTGTTGTTGTTGTTGTTGTTCTGTTGTATATTGAATAGTGATATAAAGATACCTTTGGCCAAACAACAACTACTTTAATTGTTTTTAAAAATACTTTTAAGTATGTAAAAATTTTTTTGAGAGTTTTTAAAAATAAATTAATTTATTTTCAAAAAAAAAAAAAAAAAAAATCATTGGGCNAACCTCACGTAGTGCGATTAAGGCTTTGTTGTTGTTGTTGTTGTATTGTATATTGAATAGTGATATAAAGATATCTTTGGCCAAACAACAACTACTAGGGCAGGGACAAGTAAAGACAATATTAATTGTTTTTAAAAATACTTCAAATATCTAAAAAAAATTTTGAGAGTTTTTTAAAATAAATTAATTTATTTAAAAAAAAAAGAAAAAAGAAAAAAAAATCATTGGGCCTAAATAAATCTGACTATTCGTGGAGTATTGAGTCGTTTTGTTCCAACTCAAACTGAATTTTGCTGGAAGACTTAACTTTTGAGTGAGTTGGCTTTACTAAATGCCACCCATTCATCATGTATTTACATATCTAACTTAGGCTTTACATTTACATTTATACTGCTCAGAACTTGTAATTCACATAAAAATACTATTATTTATTTTTTAAACCAAGAGATACATCTTTTCATGCATAAGTAAGGTGTTTAGGTGTTAGATATGTATGTCAATATTCCTCTTTTTCCATTCCAGCTAATCACAAAACTCTAATCCTTATCCTTAAGGCTATTTTATAAATAATGTAATGTTGGTGCACTAAAATGATAAATGGAATCACATTATATCTCTTTTACATTTTCAATATCAATAAATATCTTAAAAGCATCCAGCCCTCCCTGTGTGCATGGAAAGTAAAAGCACAAAACAGCTAACTAAAGGAATATATGAAAATGAAAAGCAAAAGTATTTCTATCAACAAAAGCAAAAGTATTTCTATCAACAAAGTTTTTTTTTTTTTTCTTAATAACTCATTAAAGGTCTGTTTAGGGTAGCTGTAACTTTTTGAAAAGACAATCTGAAGCTCAAACAGGCACCGCACTTAGCTGAGTTATGTTGCAAAATACAGCTTTCCACCACAATCTTTTGAATAATAAGGCAAAACATAGTGTTGTATTTTGCCAAAAACACAAAAAAGTGTTGTGCTGCACTAAATCAATTATTTTTCAAGTTCACAAAATTGGGGAGATACAAATCTTTCAATTTTATCTGCCTTTGTTCTAATCTTGTGCATGATGATCACCAATTGTGATTTGTTTATTTGCTATAATGATTTGTATATAGTTCCAATTAATTCATATATTTTCATTATCCATAGGATATGATAAATAAAATTAGAATAAAAAGAAAGCTATATAACTAATAAAAAGTGACACATTATCAAATGAGACGGTATTGAAACTTCAGATGTAATAATCAAAAATACCAAAATGACAAGTAACTTGAATATTATTAGCACAAAATACCAATGATGAGTTTACAAGCCGAAAAATTATTTTATGTTATATATTTATTTTGATAAGTTAATTAGTTATCATATAAATTCAACTATATGTACACACAACTTGTGAATTCATTAAAATAAAAGAATATCTCTATTTGTTGAAAAGCTAGTTAGGTTGGAATTTGCCTTCTAGATTATGTGAAGATTGTCATTTACATGTGTTGAGAAATTTAGGGCAAAGAAAATAAAAAATCGACACAAATCTAGAAGAAAATACAGAGATTTAATGAGGTTCGAAAATCAGCCTACATCCTCAGAAGCATAGCGGCGATTTCACTATTCTATAAGGAAAGTTTGGTACATACCCATAGGGTTGCACACAAATATATAGATAAAACTCACAGATAAATTTACTAAAACACCCCCGCTCCCCCAACCCACTTAAATTTAAGAGATACACATCTTTACTTCAAGTGACACATCACTTCACCTCCTCATTCCAAGAGACACATCTCTTCACTTCAAGTGATACACATCTTCATTCCAAGAGACACATCTCTTCACTCTAAAAGACACATCTCTTATACCAATTTCTGGTATATGAGTCATATCTAACAAATCTCTACCTTAGAGAATTTTCAACCTTTTAGAAGAAAGATACCTTGAAGTTTCTCATAAACCAAAATGGGTTGGGCTACTATGTCGTCTAGCAAATGCAAACATTCAACAAGTTCAAGCAATGCAAGAACTTGTTGATAGTAACTGGCTTGGGCAACATATCAGCTGTATTTTCATCTGTATGAACCTGATTTTTAGCCAGATAAATGACACTCTGACCATCACAATGCAACCGAAGTCCATCTTGCTCAACACCCAGTTCTTTTATTAGCCCAGCAAGCCATAATTTTGTATTATCATCATCTAATTAAACAGAGTGAACTCCATCTACAATTGTACACCCCAACAATTTATAGATATTACCTGCAGTGATCTTTCCTTTCATCACAGTCAATGCACCTTTAAGAATTCTGATGGTTTCTCTATTCATCTATCTTAGGAATAAAATCATGTTTGTGTAAAGTGCTTAAGGAAATTAAATTTTTCTTCAAATCTGGAATATGTCTTACATCACATAATGTTATGACAGTGTCATCATACATCTTAATTCTGACTTCACCAATACCAGTAATATTACAATATCTATCATCACCCAAATAGACTGAACCAGGATCAGATAACATGTATGAAGTAAACCACTCCCTATTAGGTATAATGAGATAAAAACATCCTGAATAAAAATTTCATGCATCCTTCAACTGAGTTGTTGTAACTGAAAGCATATCTCCATCACTGCAATCTGAATTGTCACTCTACACCATATTCACAGACTTGGAAGATACATCACGTTTCTCATTAGTCTACTTCTTGAGCTTTAAACAATCTCTCTTCATATGACCCTACTCTTTGCACTTATAGCAATGAATCTTCTTTTTGCATTTCTACTTTGACTTGGAATTTTGCCTTCCAGAACTCTCCTTCTCTTCCTTCCTTCCTTCCATGATCCTGATTACCCTTAACATATAAACTATCACCATGAGAACTTTCCCCTACATTATGCTTCTGTTGGTTGTGAGCTAATAATGTTGCAGTAATCTCATTAACTTTGATTGTTTCGTTCCTATATGTAAGAGTAGTCATCAGGTGTTCATAGGAGTAAGACAATGAACACAACATAATCGTTGTCCGGTCTCCATCCTCAATACTCCCATCAAGTCATGATAACTCCGTGATTATTTGATTGAAGACATTCACATGCTGCGCTAGATCAGAGCCTTCTTGCATCTTCAGCCATACAACTTTTGCTTCAGATACAGTTTATTTGTCAGAGATTTAGACATAAACCGACTTTCCAATTTCTTTCATACTTCTCCTAGAGATTTCAGATTCATAACATGATACATAATCTCATCTGTCAACATAAACATATGATAGCTATCACTCGTTGTTGCAATTCCTCTCAATCTTCATCTTTCATATTATCAGACTTCGTTGCTTGTAAAACCTTCAAAATTCCATGTTGTGCCGATAAATCTTTCACCCTTGTTTGTCATAATCTGAAGTTCCCAGTTTTATCATATTTCACCACTTCAAATTTTGCACCAGACAGTGCCATCGGAAATTACTCCTATCGTGATATGTCGCGATTCTTACCTCAAGGAAGATTGCTTTCTGAAATTGCGTTCCTTCTTATCACCGAACCGTCCAAACTCCTTCGTCTAACTCCTCTGTGTCAGCGCCTGGTCCAAACCGTCTTGAACCTTCTCGTCGAACTCCTTGAAGCCCACTCGCCAACTCCTTTGCAAACTGCCTCGCTGAAACTGCCGCAAACCACTGGTCTTCTTCGTCCTTCCTGCGCGGAACTTTTCTGCCCTAAAATCTCGCACTCATACCACGTGTTAAGAAATTTAGGGCAAAAAAAATCAAGATTCGACACAAATCAAGAAGAAAACAGAGATATTTAACAAGGTTTGGCAATGAGCCTACGTCCTCGGGAGCAGAGCGGCGATTTCACTATTACAGAAGGAAAATTTGGTACAAACCCATAGAGTTACACACAAATATATAGATAAAGCTAACATATAAAATTATTAAAATGCCCACGCTCCCCCAACCCACTTAACTCCAAGAGACACACATATTTACTCTAAGTGACACATCTTTTCACTCCAAGAGACACACATATTCACCCCAAGAGACACACCTCATTCTAAGAGACACACCTCCTTATTCCAAGAGACACATCTCTTCACTTCAAGAGACACGCCTCTTCATTCCAAGAGACACATTTCTTCACTCCAAGAGACACATCTCTTCTACCAATTTCTGGAATATGAGTCATATCTAACAAAATGAATAAGACTGAGGCTCTATTTAGGTTAGTTGTAACTTTTTAATAAGCTGCAGCACAACAGCTATGATAAGAGCTGTAAAACAAAAGTTTTTATGGATAAGTTGACTATTTGGTTGTTTTTTGTAGTTTTAGAACTGTTGTTTCTGGATCAATGATCATTTTGTCTCTGTACGACAACATTGTTTATAATAGAACTTTTCATATCAGTGTATTCCATACTTGAAAGTAAATATCCAATGTAAACCATTATAATATATTAATAAACACTCACTAAATAGTGATAGCATTTCTATCAAAATTAAAAAAAAACTATCAAAATAATAATTAATAATATGTCAATATTATTTTTAAGACGCAGATGGTGTGTGTCACAAGAGAGATTGTCATTCAGGGAAACTCTCCATGTCTGATCACTTTCGGCGATGGACACTTCCAGCCCATCTACACGCCTAAAGTATTCACAATTTTCAGTGATTTTCCTTGGACACCTGTAAAATTGTCTTCCATAGCTATGTGACTGCCGCGAAGTAAACAAAAAACATTGTAATCTGCAATAGCAGTGCAATGCTATTGAGGTACCAGAAATCCCCGAGCTCATCTTTCCTGAAGGTTTAAAAACACAAACTGTTAAATATAACACTTATAAAAATTAATAATATAACTAATCAATTAAAGTTTTATACAACTGTGTGGTCTCATATGACACAATATATAAATCAATCAATCTATCACCATAAGAAGACAACAGAACTTATAAAAAAATGACTTTTGTCTTTAACCCACATAATTTTGTGCTCTTGTGTGTCACTTATATATATCACAAATAAAAACCATCCAGAAAAATCTCAAAAACCATCCAGAAAAATCTCAAAAACCATAACACAAAAAAAGGGAAAATAACTTGGTTGTCTTTATTGGGATTTCACATGTGATCTCAACCAATAGCGACATACAGACTATCTTGAATAACCCATAAGATCGAATGTCTCATCATAGATCTCAAAACCCCACAAAAAAAAATACATGTAATATTTAGGAAACATGTATTACCCATGGTTGCCTCATTGGTCATCAAAGTGAGAAAAAATAAATGCATAAAGAAAAGAAGTATACAATACTTGCATAAAAAACTGATACAATAAATATCAAATGCATAAGAGACATAAATATACAAAGAATTTCATCACCTGCACACAAAAAAAATGGCTCACATACGTTCCAAGTAATTATTTATATTTTAAAGTCATGACACGTGCAATCAACACCGTGAAATATATTCAGCTTGTAACAATAACAAAATAGAGCAAACAAAAAACAATAATCCAACATCAACTGAAAAGCACTCTTGTTTCCAATTCATTGCACATGCAATCAAGATCACCACATATGTTGGGCCAACATCAAGAACATAAAAGAGCATTTGAAAAATATAAAACCACAACATTTATACTAAGGTAGAGAATGCCAAAACAAGGGCATAACAAATGATAAAAAATCATCGCACGAAAATGAACCACTGCACTAAGGGCGGATCAAATGATCCAAACAGAGATGAAGCGCAGATAGAGAGGAGAGAGAGAGAGAGAGAAGAGAACTCACCACAGCAGAAAGAAGCAGTACCATGTTTGCAAGAATCACAAGAGAGAGGGGGGAGTTAGGGCAAGAATCGCGAGAGAGGCAGCCCGTGAGGATCGTGAGAGAGAGACGATAGGGCAAGACTTCCGAGAGAGAAAGAGGCTATGGGGTAATATGAGGGTAGCCCCGTCACAACATAACAAAGAAATGCGGGCCGCGAGGTAGAACCGATGACCTCATTTCCTCCCGATTAATTCCACAAAGCAGCCGCACCGCACTTTCCAAATGACAGAATAAGCGTTCCAAAGCCACACCACGATAAATAATCTACCTGAAACGGGGTTTGAGTATATGCCTCCAAGTTTACTTCAATTCTTGAACAAGTTTATTTTTATGATGATTTACATACATACGACTCAAATCTTATGTATTTATATCTCTAACACCTAAACTTTAGTTCTGACATGTATGCCACCTTACCTATGCATGACAAGATGTATTTCACTTTCTAAGAGTTTATATAGTGGCACTCTTGATGTGTTATGAAAGACTTGAGTAGTATAAATGCAAAAAAGTAAAGTTTAGGTGTTAGGAATTGAGTGGTATGCACTTAAATGCCCCCTTTTTTCTAGCAAACAAAAAATTAATTATATGTTTACATATAGTTGTACTAGAGAACTTGGGTGTGGGACTCAATATGTGATTGATCCATCACCTTGCCATGATTGAATCCTCAATAAATGCTAGCACCTCAACCCAATTAACTATTGACACTTTGTCGCATTTGCAGGTGTTTGGTGGCGCCGATTTATGAACCATAAACCAATTTTTTATGACCCGTGAGATGGTTTGCGCCATTACAATTCTCCATCCATGTTTGTTTATTTTGCCCTCATAAAGCTAGACTTGTTAGTCCTAAGACTTAAATATTGCCACGTTTTTAGAACCTAAAATTATGCCTTTGGCCAGCATGATATGGTACTACGCTCAGAGGCTTCTTGATGATTGTTCTTTTTTCTTCCCATATAAGAAGAACTTGAAGCAAAGGAATGAGAGGAGGCAATTGGAGCACCAAGCGTCATAAAAGCATATGAAACTTGGTATGCAAAAAAAATTACCATCTCATCTTGCTTTCTTTCATCAACAATATTATTAGCTTTTAAAAAAAAGAACTCTCAATCTAGCTTGTTTTTCTTCAAAAGTTGATTGTCCAATGTATACATATCTCTGTCCAATGCTATTCATAATAAGGATGATTAGATTAAATATCTATTTTGTTTTATTTCTTTAAGGAAATACATCTATAATTTTTTTTGATGGGCCCAAATGATGGTGGTCGGTTGATGATGGTAGCGAAACAATGATCAGGAGGTGACAATTGATTGATGGTAATTGGGAGATGATAGTAGGGTGACAATGGTCGTAACATTTCTATTTGGCAGCAAAAATTACTAGATTGTGATTGGGTGACAATGGTAGATAGATAACATTTTAGAGATATTGGCCAGGAAATACAATCATGAGCTGATGGTCAAAATATGATAATTGGACAACAATGACTAGGAGAAAAAAGTTGGGTGATAATGGATAGAAGACGGATGTTAGATGATAACAGTCATATGAAGATAATGATCGTGCGATAGTGATCAAATGATGACAATGATTGATGGTGATCATCATCATTGAACGTCAAATAAAATTTTAGAGTTCTTCAAAATTTAAGCACTCAAAAATATCTAGTCAAGATCCAAAATCTAATAATTATAGCTTATATTTGTTTTTTTAAATGGAATTTCGATTATTCAAGCCAAGATATATAAAATGCTTTATCGGATGGCCCATAAAAATTCCTTTAATCGCAAACCTTTCATCATTTATGCGCTTTCACAATCTTGAATTTTAAGTGCCATAAGCTCATTCGATTCTTATTACTCATACAATCATTTTAACTATAAGCATGCCCAAAGTGGGGATTATTCCTTTCTTTAATTATCATCATCAAGTTCTTAACTCTATTTCAAGTATTTGATTCACAGTTTGACTTGATTCTCAGTTTGACTTGAATCAGATCACTTATGGAGTTATTGGATTAATTTATCTTATTAAAATACTGAGTTAAACTTTAAATTTTTAAACTCAAAATTTAGATGATTTAAAATTTAATTTTTTAAATTTATAATTAAAAAAATAAATTGAGTTTCATGCATGATCAAATAATTTTTTTAATAATAAATTATTATTCTTCTATTGTCAAATGTCTTTGAACTAGAATTAATAAACTTAAAGAAAAGGAGCTATGTAGGCTTCATCGTATATCGTGCTAGAAAATTCATAACGGTGGAGTAATAGATTATCGTCTTAACATTGTATGAGATTTCAACATACACTCATATAAAAGAAAACAACTAGTCGTGACACTGAAGGTTTTTACATGAAAAATCAGTAAACAGAAAAAACCATAAGGTCTAACCTAGTTGTAAAAATAAACTATAAGTTAAGGGTTATAAAGTCATTTGAATTAAAATGTCAACCTGTCAATGAACTTGTTGTAAGAAGTGGGCGGCAGCCTATGATGATTAGTGGAGGTTAGCAGGTGNACAGCCTATAATGATCAGTGGAGGTTAGCAGGTGGTGATTGAAGGTCGTCGGCTGTGGTCAAATGTGGTCGACGGTGGTCAATGGCGGTTATCAGCGATCGACGATGGCAAGAGTGGTGTTGAACTTCAGCTCATTCTCAAGGCTTCAAGTTACCCCTCATGAGAGGTGCAACTGTCTATTTATAGTGTTCTGAGTACAATTAATGCAGGAATATAAATCACTTTGATCGGATGGTCCAGAGAGCTTCATTTGATTAGACGGTGTTTGATGGGCATTTGAGTGCCTTAACGATGTCCGAATTGAGAAATCTTGGACTCGTTGGATTCGTCTAGTTGAGACGCTCGATACGACAATAAGCTTGCTAGATTTGACATTCGTTTGACCTTCTAAATATGTCTGAAAATCTTTTAAGTTTGATTTAATGTTTGATCTGAGTTTGATTTGACTTGGATTGACCTAATTGTGATATCATGCGATCCGTCTCATTGAGCCGGCCAATCTTACTATAAGTTAAATCGGAGCTCTAGATGACTCTTAATTGTTGTTTGAACGTTTCTTGCTAAAAAATTTGTCTTTAGATTAGTGTCATATCTTGAGATTCGTGTCGGGCGATTAAAATTTGCTGGCGGCGTATCACATGCAGTAAAGGATGGTATTTATTTCTTGTATGAACACAAAGTTGTATTTTAAATAATTAAATGTTCATGTACATCCCAAAAATTCATGCCTTTTTAGATGTTAAGATGAGAAAAAAAATAATACTTTTTGAGCCTTTTGATTTCTTCATTTTTAAAATAAGCAGGAGAAAGTTTGTGTTCTTGAAATCTTACAGATGAGAAAGAAAATTTGTACTTCCCAAAATTATTATCTGAATTTATTTTCCTAATTCCAACCAAATGAATTGCTAAAATTCCAATCCCCCCCTCATCATCACTCCAAAATCAGCCAAAAAAGCCCTCAAACCACAATTAATTAATGAAAACCCGATGATATGATTACCATGCACTAACCACAAAATTCCCGCACCCTTTCAAGCCAATATCGATTAATCAATCATCAATCATTCTTTATTTCCAGCAAGGGAATAAGCTTTTGNGAGGAACCACTGCACTAAGGGCGGATCAAATGATCCAAACAAAGATGAAGCGCAGAGAGAGGGGAGAGAGAGAGAGAGAGAGAGAGAGAGAGAGAGAGAGAAGAGAACTCACCGCAGCAGTTAATCCAAAGAAGCGAGAGAGAAAGAGGCAGTACCATGTTTGCAAGAATCACAAGAGAGAGGGGGAGTTAGGACAAGAATCACGAGAGAGGCAACCCGTGCGGATCGTGAGGGAGAGAGACGATAGGGCAAGACTTGCGAGAGAGAAAGAGGCTGTGGGGTAATATGAGGGTAGCCCCGTCACAACATAAAGAAGAAATGCGGACCGCGAGGTCGAACCGATGACCGCATTTCCTCCCGATTAATTCCATGAAGCAGCCGCACCGCACTTTCCAAATGACTGGCCAAGTGTTCCAAAGCCACACCACGATAAATAATCTTCCTGAAACGGGGTTAGAGTATATGCCTCCAAGTTTACTTCAATTCTTAAACAAGTTTATTTTTAGGATGATTTACATACATACGACTCAAATCTTATGTATTTATATCTCTAACACCTAAACTTTAATTCTAACATGTATACCACCTTACCTATGCATGACAAGATGTGTTTCACTTTCTAAGAGTTTGTATAGTGGCACTCTTGATGTGTTATGAAAGACTTGAGTAGCATAAATGCAAAAGAAGTAAAGTTTAGGTGTTAGGAATTGAGTGGTATGCACTTAAATGCCCCCTTTTTTCTAGCAAACAAAAAATTAATTATATGTATACATATCGTTGTACTATAGAACATGGGAGTGGGACTCAATATGTGATTGATCCATCACCATGCCATGATTGAATCCTCAATAAATGCTAGCACCTCAACCCAATTAACTATTGACACTTTGTCGCATTTGCAGGTGTTTGGTGGCGCCAATTTATGAACCATAAACCAATTTTTTATCACCCGTGAGATGGTTTGCTTCATTACAATCTTACCTTTCTCCATCCATGTTTGTTTATTTTGCCCTCATAAAGCTAGACTTGCTAGTCCTAAGGCTTAAATATTGCCACGTTTTTAGAACCTAAAATTATGTATTTGGCCAGCATGATATGGTACTACGCTCAGAGGCTTCTTGATGATTCTTCTTTTTTCTTCCCATATAAGAAGAACTCGAAACAAAGTAAGGAGAGGAAGTAATTGGAGCACCAAGCGTGCATAAAAGCATATGAAACTTAGTATTAAAAAAAATTGCCATCCCATCTTGCTTTCTTTCATCAACAATATTATTAGCTTTAAAAAAAAAGAACTCTCAATCTAGCTTGTTTTTCTTCAAAAGTTGATTGTCCAATGTATACATATCTCTTTCCAATGCTATCCATAATAAGAATGATTAGATTAAATATCTATTTTGTTTTATTTCTTAAGGAACTATTTCTATATTTTTTTTTGACGGAGTGGTGGGCACAAATGATGGTGGTCGGTTGATGATGGTAGCGAAACAATGATCAGGAGGTGACAGTTGATTGATGGTAATTGGAGATGATAGTAGGGTGACAATGGTGGTAACATTTCTATTTGGCAGCACAGATTACTAGATTGTGATTGGGTGATAATGGTAGATAGATAACATTTGAGAGATATTGATCAGGAAATACAATCATGAGCTGATGGTCAAAATATGATAATTGGCAACAATGACTAGGAGAAAATAGTTGGGTGATAATGGATAGAAGACTGATGTTAGAAGATAACAGTCATATGAAGATAATGATCGTGCGATAGTGATCAAATGATGTCAATGATTGATGGTGATCATCATCACTGAACATCAAATACAATTTTAGAGTTCTTCAAATTTTAAGCTTATATTTGTTTTTTTAAGTGGAATTTTGATTATTCAAGCCAAGATATATAAAATGCTTTATCGGATGGCCCATAAAAATTCCTTTAATCGCAGACCTTTCATCATTGATGCGCTTTCACAATCTTGAATTTTAAGTGACCATAAGCTCATTTGATTCTTCTTACTCATACAATCATTTTAACTATAAGCATGCCTAAAGTGGGGATTATTCCTTTCTTTAATTATCTTCATCAAGTTCTTAATTTTATTTCAAGTATTTGATTCACAGTTTGACTTGATTCACAGTTTGACTTGAATCAGATTACTTTTGGAGTTGTTGGATTAATTTATCTTATTAAAGTACTGAGTTAAACTTTAAATTTATTAAACTCAAAATTTAGATGATTTAAAATTTATTTTTTAAAATTTATAATTAAAAAATTACATTGAGTTTCATGCATGATCAAATAATTTTTTTAATAATAAATTATTATTCTTCTATTGTCAAATGTCTTTGAACTAGAATTAATAAACTTAAAAAAAGGAGCTATGTAGGCTTCATCGTATATCGTGCTAGAAAATTCACAACGGTGGAGTAATAGATTATCGTCTTAAAATTGCATGAGATTTCAGCATACACTCATATAAAAGAAAACAACTAGTCGTGAAGGTTTTTACATGAAAAACCAATAAACAGAAAAAACCATAAGGTCTAACCTAGTTGTAAAAATAAACTATAAGTTAAGGGTTATAAAGTCATTTGAATTAAAATGTCAACCTGTCAATGAACTTGTTGTAAGAAGTGGGCGGCAGCCTATGATGATTAGTGGAGGTTAGCAGGTGGTGATTGAAGGTCGCCGGTTGTGGTCAAATGTGGTCGACGGTGGTCAATGGCGGTTATCAGCGATCGACGATGGCAAGAGTGGTGTTGAACTTCAGCTCATTCTCAAGACTTCGAGTTAGCCCTCATGAGAGGCGTGGCAGTCTATTTATAATATTCTGAGTATAATTAATGCAAGAATATAAATTACTTTGATCGGATGGTCCAGAGAGCTTCCTTCGATCAGACGGTGTTTGATAGACATTTGAGTGCCTTAACGATGTCAGAATTTAGAAATCTTGGACTCGTTGGATTTGTCTAGTTGAGACGCTCGATTCGACAATAAGCTTGCTAGATTCGACATTCGTTTGACCTTCTAAATTTGTCCGAAAATCTTTTAAGTGTGGTTTAATGCTTGATCTGAGTTTGATTTGACTTGGATTAAGCTAATTGTGATATCACGCGATCCGTCTCATTGAATATGCCAATCTGATTATAAGTTTACTTAAATCGGAGCTCTGGATGACTCTTGATTGACGTTTGAATCTTTCTTGCTCAAAAAATTGTCTTCAGATTCGTGTCATACCTTGAGATTCGTGTCGGGCGATTAAAATTTGCTGGCGGCGTATCACGTGCAGTAAAGGATGGTATTTATTTCTTGTATGAACAAAAAGTTGTATTTAAATAATTAAATGCTCATGTACATCCCAAAAATTCATGCCTTTCTAGATTTTAAGATGAGAAAAAAAAATACTTTTTGAGGCTTTTGATTTTTTCATTTTTAAAATAAGCAGGACAAAGTTTGTGTTCTTGAAATCTTATAGATGATAAAGAAAATTTCTACTTCCCAAACTTATTATCTGAATTTATTTTCCTAATTCCAACCAAATGAATTGCTAAAATTCCATTCCCCCCCTCATCATCACTCCAAAATCAGCCAAAAAAGCTCTCTAACCGCAATTAGTTTATGAAAACCCGGCGATATCATTATCATGCACTAACCACAAAATTCCCACACCCTTTCAAGCCAATATCGATTAATCAATCATCAATCATTCTTTATTTCCAGCAAGGGAATAAGCTTTTGTCCTCTCCCCTTTATAAAATCCTAAAGTAATCTTCTTCCTTCTTCCATTGGTGGAAGATTTAACTTTCAATTACACAAAATCTTACAATAAAAGATGTAGAAATTTAATGGAGTATATGTGAGCTAATTAGCGGCACTAATACTCCCATAAAAATCTGAAATTCAGCTCATCAGTCCACAACGAAACCCAACCCGCTCTGAAATCAATGATGTCCGGGAGGTCCAGAAATGCGGCGTCTTCATCGCTAGAGGACGGCGGAGTGGCCGGAGGAGTTGACTGTTTGGGGAGAGGTGGTTGGCGGTAGGTGAAAGCAGCCGCCTTTGCGGCTGCGGCTTGGATGTCCTTAGGGGAGGTGGTGGCGGGGCGAGGGAATTCGGCGGCGAGGTGAGGGAAATTGAGGTGGGCGGATTGGCCCTTGATGGTGAGGGAAGCGACGTCGTGCGCGCGCGCGGCCATTTCGGCGGTGGGGAAAGTGCCGAGCCAGATGCGTGATTTCTTCTTCGGCTCGCGGATTTCGGAAACCCATTTGCCCCAGTTTCGCATCCGCACCCCGCGGTATTTCGGCGGCTTGAGATCTCTGTTTCGCTTTCTGGTATGGGGGAAGGAGTCTTCGGGCTTCGGGGTGGAGGAAGTGGAGGAGGAGTTGTGGGAGAGGGATTGGTCCATGAGGATTGGTGGTGGAGGAGGAGGGAGGAGATTGAAGGGGGGTTTTAAGAGTGGGACGAAGTGAGGGGAGGAATTATGAAAGTGAAATTAATTAAGAAGAAAAAAAAATATTGGAAGGAAAAATAAATTCCGCCAGATCACATGGCATTGCGCGCGGACGGATTGATTGGCTTGAAGTAAGTGTTGACTGGAGGTCGGAAGATGGGGTTTTACTTTCTAGTGAGAAAATTCTTTTTTTTATTTTTTTATAAATTAATGTTTCATATTTTTTATTAAAAAAATTAATTGAAATGTTTAAAGATAAATATAGGACAATTAATATATGTTAAATTCATATATATTTAGATATCTAACACTTAAATATTTAAGTAACATTTTGCTTATGGATTTAACAGAGTATTTCACCATTTAGGAGTTAATATAATATAATGATGACTTTTTTTAGTGTGAAATGAAAAAAAAAGAGTGCAATGAAAAGAATAAAGAAAATTTAAATGTTTAAATATGTAAATTTATAGGAATTGGGTGTATTTGTGCGTAAATATCTGAAAAATATGTTGGGATCCATTTGGTGGGGTATTAAGGACTATTTGAGGCAGCTGCAGTGGTTTGAAGAAACAGCTATGAAGTTATTGTAGAAAGAAATAAATTTAAGAAAGCTGTTGTTGGTGAAATAGACGTATGTTTGGATAGTTCAGCTTAGCTAAAGTTGTTTCTGAAATTAAGAAAATGTAATGCTCTTATATACATGTTGTACTTCTAACTTTATCATTTCGAAGTTAACTCAAACACAATAGCNAGATCCATTTGGTGGGGTATTAAGGACTATTTGAGGCAGCTGCAGTGGTTTGAAGAAACAACTATGAAGTTATTGTAGAAAGAAATAAATTTAAGAAAGTTGTTGTTGGTGAAATAGACGTATGTTTGGATAGTTCAGCTTGGCTAAAGTTGTTTCTGAAATTAAAAAAATGTAATGCTCTTATATACATGTTGTACTTCTAACTTTATCATTTCGAAGTTAACTCAAACACAATAGCATAAATGAATATCATAANGTCAACAATGCCAAATTGAAATTTTTAATTCAATCAAATTTATTTGGTTGATTTTTGCTCTGTGTTTACATATTTGCGGTGGTAGAGTAGTAATTTCATTGCATGTATAAATAGAAAAGAAATGTGGAAGGAGACATCTCAACTTTTTACGTTAAATCAGGTCATGATAGATGTCAAATATTGTCATAATACGACTCACTTAAAAAATAATTAACAAGAAATATGCTCAAATATATTAAAATTCAAGAATTTTTCTTTAAATTATTAAAAATAATTGAAAACTGATATTTTATATTTTATATAAAAAAATTCTTATTAATTTTCTCGTATATATTTCTTATATATTTTTCATTTAATTATAACATTAGTTTAAATTAATATTTTTTCTGTTTCTCTTTTTAATGCTAAGTAAATCGGTTTAAATTCATAGAATTATGTTCGAGTTCGAGCTCGAACTCGATTAATTAATCAAGCTCAAGCTGAGTATGATTCGAGCTCTAACTCGACTCATTTACATCACTATTTGAGAGTAAGAATTATTTGAATTATGATTATTGATTTCATTTTAAAATAAATAAATAAATAAACTTTAATATTGGTATTTCATCTTCGGTGTCTCCACCCTCGCCGTTCAATTTTGGACCCGCGTGTGCGAATTTCAATTTAATTAAAATTGAGCAAAATAAAAAGACCTAAATTTTGGTTGGGTTTTAGGTCAAGTCTGGTCGGTTCAATTCGNCGTACATAACAAACCCTAAATAAATATTATGAGATGCTTTAATGATTTTTGATATGTAAAAGAGAGTTTTGCATTACTTATTATTATTATTTTTACTTTTACAAAAGTCGCTTAAACTTTTATTTCATTTGTATCATCTTTTAATGTGGCATGGCCATCAATTACTTTAATTTTGTGAATTTATTAATTAAAATCAATTTATTTAACCTAATTTATAAACCTTAACATCCAAACCAATAAATTGAACTGAATACATTGGGGAAACTTTATTACAAATCCTGGAAAAAGAAAAATGTTATTTTGACCCTCAATTATTGAACTAAGGTAAAAGGGAATTTTTGTAATGTGATACCGCTCACCTACCACATCTCAACTACCGCTCACCTACCGCTCACCTACCTCCCACCTACCACTCTTTTGCTTCTATAGATAGAGAGGGTGTGAGGCTTAGGAGTGCAAGGGGAAGAGATCTTAAGCTACCACAAATGAGGAAAGAATAGCTAGAGAGCTAGAGAGGATGATAGCATCTTGAGGCTTTGTATCAAGGTGTCGCTTGAGAGGGAGACCACAGAAGGAAGATGAGGGCTCATCTCTATGTATAAGCTATGTATTCTTCATTTCTTTTGCCTTAGTGAACTATTTGATTGATTCCCTCCTGTAGACGTAGATCCAGTTGGATCGAACCACATAAACGATCTGTGTTTGCTTGTGTTATTTGCGTTTCATTTCTATGCCAAGAAGTACATATCTCACAACAAAAAATAAATAAAAATTGTACAAAATACTTGAGGGAAATTAACATACATACTACATATTTTTTAGCTATTTATATATCCAACACCTAAAGTTCAATGTTTACATTTATAATGCATTTATATATTTCACTTTTAAAGATAGGGACAATAATATTTTTCATGTTATGTCAAACATTTGAGTAATATATATATAAATATAAAAAATTAGGCGTTAGATATTTAAATATATAAAAATTATATGATATGTACCCAACATATTGGTGCTCTTCATAATAATGATAATTATTATTATTATTATTATTAGGGATAATTACATACAGAGCACAAGAAATATCATTATTTACGAATTAAACACTCGTACGATTTTTTGATCTATGAAATCGATGCATTTAATGAGTTACTCATGTGACATCATTTATGTAAAAAAAAAATAATAGAATTTACATTTAATTGCAGTTGACATCGTACAAGTAAAATGAACAATTGAAAGGATTCACGTACAAGACAATCTCTCCAAATGATTGGGGAAAAGAACAAAANCGAAATACTTTGCAAAATCCATAGAAAAACCCTAAAGAATGAAATTGCCATAAAAAACACAACATAGGTGATGACATGTCAACGGAGAAGACCTTGAAAGTAGGGGACATCAAATACCCTTACATGAGTAGATAATAAAACAACCACAAAATTATAGAAGAATCAAAAAAGATTTTACAAAAACTATAGAAGTATCTGAAAGAATAAAAATGTATAAAAAACACACGACATAAAATGATAGTTGAGAGAGAAGACCTCAAAACCAGAGGGATCGAATACCTTTGAAATGATAGCACACACAAACAAGAAAACGAATTGAAACAACGAGGGGATCAGTGAGAGATCAAAGTGGTAGTGTTGGGAGAGTCAAACGGAGAAGACTTCAAAACTGCGAGTTGTGATAAGAGAAAAAAGTTCACAAAACTCCCTCATTTGAGTACTTATTTTTCGAAATGACGTCACTGAATGTTGCCACAAACATTGTTGCACCGCTGCGGGACAATGTACATAACAAACCCTAAATAAATATTATGAGATGCTTTAATGATTTTTGATATGTAAAAGACAGTTTTGCATTACTTATTATTATTATTTTTACTTTTACAAAAGTCGCTTAAACTTTTATTTCATTTGTATGTTGCCTCTTTTTTTTTTCATGGTCAAGAAATGGAGCATCTTTTAATGTGGCATGGCCATCAATTATTTTAATTTTGTGAATTTATTAATTAAAATCAATTTATTTAACCTAATTTATAAACCTTAACATCCAAACCAATAAATTGAACTGAATACATAGGGGAAACTTTATTACAAATCCTGGAAAAAGAAAAATGTTATTTTGGCCCTCAATTATTGAACTAAGGTAAAAGGAAATTTTTGTAATGTGGTACNTCTGGTAAGTTCGTCGTCTCGATCGATTCTCCCAATCTCGCAAGACCTTGGGTGGATCGTGCTGATGTCTATGCCGACGAGACTCGTTGTCTGGATAATTTACTCCTTACTTTCGGTCGATATTGTCGAGCCGGGAACCATCTCTAGAGCTTGAACATATCTCAGGTTTGGAGACGCTGCTTCTCATGCTCGTTCTTGGATTATCAGTTGATAGTTTACCTCAAAGGGAAGCTCTTTAATCTTAGTTGTTCATTCTCTTTGAAATTTGTGCCAATATTTTTTGTCTACTCATATTAGTTCCCCGAGTTTTTTTGCTTCTTGATAGTGACAACTACAATAAAGACTGAAAAATTAATAGACAATCGTTAGCACAAACTGAACACTTGACTTGCAATTGTTATCAAACAATTATTAAACTATCGTTATTTTGGTGATTGAGCAATTGACTTCCGTTTAGATTTCGTGTCCCATGTGTTCTATAAATAGACATAAACCGTGCTTATATCATTTGTTGTTAGTTTCTCTTTTGCAGTTGAGGTGCGTTATGACTAGCGGTACGAAATGAATAGTCGTGGATCCTTAAAGACTGGCGAAGGCGGGGTTTCACCATCGGCCTCGACGATTCAACAACTACTTCAAAGATTGGTCATGACCTTCACAATATTCTCGTTGTGTTGTGTTCAAGTTAAGAAAATGATTAGTTCACACTTCACTAACAAATAAAAATATTATAACTTTTAAATATTTTAAAATCATTATTTATAAGTATAAATATGAAATATATCTAAAAAAAATAAATAAATTAACTAATCTCTCATTTGATGTAGCTTAATTTTAACTTTTATTTCATGATTTGTTGGCACAACACGATATTTATAAGCAAAATTATTATTTTTGCAAAGGAAATCTTGAAGAGTAGTGATAGTGACTTCAATGATGTCTAAATACTTAAGTTTGTTGTATGTGATAGCAACTTCCATGCAACATAGCTTGTAGAATAGAATAAAAATGGAGGCATTTGTTTGGTCTCAGTCATGTGAAACAATTCATGCACGGACTACATCTAATTACTCTACTTATTATTATTATTGTAAATTCTCAAATAATTTTCTAAAATATTTGTCTCCTTCAAATACGATTTGATCTTTTGCTCATCCTGAAATAGTAATTTGTCATTCATTGTTCTAACCCCTCCCAAGTTAGGCCTATGCGCCTAAGAAGACTAGTTTCACCCCTGATTGTAGCCCATGCAAGCATTTTTTTCAAGCACATGACTAACATGATAGCCTCCTCTGGCTCCTGTATTAAACTAATCTCTATTTAGTGGCAAATGAGAGATCCACAATTCCAACTTTTTGTCTGGAGCTGAATTCAAAATTCTCTAATTTATTGATGCAGATAATGCCACATTATCAATGAGCCAGCAATGGTTTAAGGAAGAATCNATTACTACAAATATAATAATGTGACGAGCGATTCGTTCGGTGTCTTTGGTTTGGTCGACCTGAGCAATCGGTCGTGAGATGCTTGCTTGGTATGGATGCAGGGTTGATCGGTCGAACGTGATTGGTCGGTCTTTTCGTTGATTGAGTCGTGGTTCGTTCGACTCGAGTTTTACATGGCTCGTGTCTCGCCTGCCTGGTAAGTTCGTCGTCTCGATCGGTTCACCCAATCTCGCAAGATCTTGGGTGGATCTTGTCGATGTCTGTGCCGATGAGACTCGTTGTCAGGATAATTTACCCCTTACTTTCGGTCGATATTGTCGCTACCGAGCCAGGAACCATCTCCAGAGCTTGAACATATCTCAAGTTTGGAGACGCTGCTTCTCGTGCTCGTTCTTGGATCATCGGCTGATAGCTTATCTCAAAGGGAAGCTCTTTAATCTTAGTCGTTCATTCTCTTTGAAATTTGTGTCGATATTTTTTGTGTATTCATATTAGTTCCCGGAGTTTTTTTGCTCCTTGATAGTGACAACTACAATAAAGACTGAAAAATTATTAGACAATCGTTAACACAAACTGAACACTTGACTTGCAATTGTTATCAAACAATTATTAAACAATCGTTATTTTGGTGATTGAGCAATTGACTTCCGTTTAGATTTCGTGTCCCATATGTTCTATAAATAGACACAAACCGTGTCTTATATCATTTGTTGTTAGTTTCTCTTTTTGCAGTTGAGGTGCGTTATGACTAGAGGTATGAAATGAATAGTCGTGGATCCTTAAAGACTGGCGAAGGTGGGGTTTCAGATCCCCTCTTCTGTAAAGATGAAGAAAGTGGAGACAAAGGAAAAGCGGGAAAGGCCCGAATCCGATATGGTCGAGGTGGTCTACTCATCTTACAATGTTGTGGGCAAGTCGATAAAGAGGCATCACTGAGGGGACCTCAAATTCAACTGTGAGTGTGATTGTTGAGGGCCAACAGGTTCTTCTGGCTGAGGCAAGTGGTAAAGAGCGACTGTCATGATCCTTCCTCAGCTGCTGCCGCAGAAAAGTGAGGGTGCCATGGCGCAAGAGATAGAGAGGGCCTTTAAGACTCTCTCTTCCATAGAAAGATTTATGAAAAGTTGGTCAGGTTTGAGGAGCGGCGGGACGGTGGGTTGTCAAAAGATGCTGCGAAGTTTGCCCCTATTGTGGTGGTCGATCTGCAGGTTAGCTATGTGGGACTGCTGCCACTATCGGCCTCGACGATTCATCAACTACTTCAAAGATAGGTCATGACCCTCACAATATTCTCGTTGTGTTGTGTTCAAGTTAAGAAAATGATTAGTTCACACTTCACTAACAAATAAAAATATTATAAGTAACTTTTAAATATTTTAAAATCATTATTTATAAGTATAAATATGAAATATATCTAAAATAAATAAATAAATTAACTAATCTCTCATTTGATGTAGCTTGATTTTAATTTTTATTTCATGAATTGTTGACACAACACAATATTTATGAGCAAAATTATTATTTTTGCAAAGGAAATCATGAAGAGTAGTGATAGTGACTTCAATGATGTCTAAATACTTAAGATTGTTGTATGTGATAGCAACTTCCATGAAACATAGCTTGTAGAATAGAATAAAAATGGAGGCATTTGTTTGGTCTCAATCATGTGAAACAATTCATGCATGGACTACATCTAATTACTCTACTTATTATTATTATTGTACATTCTCAAATAATTTTCTAAGTTATTTGTCTCCTTCAAATAAAATTTTGTCTTTTGCTCATTCTGAAATAGTATTTTGTCATTCGTTGTTCTAACCCCTCCCAAGTTAGGCCTATGCCCCTCGCCCCTGATTGTAGCCCATACAAGCATTTTTTTCAAGCACATGACTAACATGATAGCCTCCTCTGGCTTCTGTATTAAACTAATCTCTATTTAGTGGCAAATGAGAGATCCACAATTCCAAGTTTTTGTCTGGAGCTGAATACAAAATTCTCTAATTTATTGATGCAGATAATGCCACATTATCAATGAGCCAGCAATGGTTTAAGGAAGAATCTATACAAAACTTATATACATAAATATTATGCAATCCATCTTATTATATTTAATTATAGTCCAAACTATCACCAACATAAATGTTCCAATAATTCAACACAGCAAAAAAATATAAAAAAAGAAGGAAAATATACTGTTCTCTCCTTTTAGGGTGGGGCCAATAATTTTTCATTCATGTGGACATCTTAATTCTTTTGTTCCTGGTAAATATCTAAATAAATGAAATTGCAACTAATTTGCATAGTTTTTCCGTTACATTCATAATGATATATGTTACCCCATGTGGGGCTGTCTTTTTGGCACGTTTAATTATGATTTATAATTTGCTATATATAAAATTNCTGCTATATATTAGATTGTAAAATGAAGAAAATAAAATAACTTTTTTTTATTTTATAATGGTAAAAGTTAGGGGTTTATTAGGTAAAAAAAAATATTACGTCTGTTGTTCGGAAGTGCAGACGACAGTGTAGATTCGACCACGTTATTGCGCGGTGTGGTATTATCAAATCCATGCCATCGGCCATACAGATGAGTGTTTTGTTTCGTTTGTCCAGATGTGCAGATGAATGTGTGGATTCAACCATGCCATTGTGTCGTCGTTTCATCACGTCATTGTGCACGGTAATGTGGTGTAATTCAAGTTATCGTCCGCACGTAAAAGTGTTCAATTCATGTCGTATCCAAACCTAATATTTAGGCATGTTACTTTTTTCCTCTAAAGATGAGACGTTTTCCTATAATTCATGCATTTTCTAGACTTCTCTATAGTTCACAATAATTTATATATTGCCAAAGGATTGCACCGTAAATGTAGAATATTGCATTTGGAATATATTTAAATGATTTTGTATTTTTTTTATTTAATTAAAAAACAAAATAAATTCAATGCAATGTATGAGTTGGGCGAGTGATGGACAACAATGGACGGCTGATTTCATTTATTCATTTTAGATATTTTTTTAAATAATAATTTTTTATAAAAAAGTAATTATTTAATTATTTAATTCATTCCCAACCAAAAAAAAAAAAAATCTTAAATTATTGCAAACTAATTACATTTCAACCAACATATTTTCGAGAGAGATTTTTTAAAAAAGTTGGTGTTCTCTTAAATTATGACCTTAATTAATTTCTTAACTATTAATTGCTAATTATCTTATGTAAGTTTAAGCTTAATTGTTGAGGGCAAATCACAGGTGCTCTAACCAAACCTTAAAGCAAAAATAATATTAATGATAAATAAAATAAGAAAAACTATTTAAAATTTACTAGTATGCATTGTACAAAATAATTAAGGGTGACAAAAGAAAGGGAGATGTACATTCAGACCACACAATTTTTATGTATTTACAGGATTATAATATTTATTTATATAATTCTCAAATCTTTGATATGATCACAATAGATATCACTAATGTTTACTTCCTGAAATCACGGGAAATTTATATACATGGCACACAATTTTTATGTATTTACATATCAAATCTCCGAGGTTTGATATTTATATTTGTTGAACCTCAATCTGTTTGGGACACACACAGAGAGAGAGAGAGAGAGAGAGCTGAGTAGNTATATCACTAATGTTAACTTCCTAAAATCACGGGAAATTTATATACATAGCACACAATTTTTATGTATCTCCATATCAAATATCCGAGGTTTGATATTTATACTTATTGAACCTCAATCTGTTTGGGACACGTAGAGAGAGAGAGAGAGCTGAGTAGTGAATAATAATAATTTTGCAAAATTAGCTATCTTTTTCAGGTTTACTCTCTCAAAAGGCCATTAGAAATTGTCAGTGGTCATATCCTCAATCAGAGAATAAGCCTTATCAAATGGCTTTAACATGAGTGATCCACCAGTGACAACATCAATGATAGATTTAAGGGGTCTTACTAAACCATTACAACGGATCTCTAGCCATTCGAGCAAGAGTCCATCCTCCTCAGAGAGAGGATCCAAAGGGAAGAGGCAAGTCACCACTGCCTACCTTCATCCTTCTCTGTCGGCCCCTATCGACCATCTTTCTCCTCACCTTCTTCTTCCTTTTCCATGACACCTCGTGTGGTGAGTTATAGGAGGCATGCGGGAGGAACTTCTTAAGCAAGGAGAGCTTGATCATTACATCAGAGACAAAAGATGTCTTCTTCATCCTCCCCACTGCTAAGGAGCACAGAAAAGCCCAGAGAAGGCTCCGTCAACTATCCCGACAATGAAACTTCCTCTGAACTCAATTTTCTTCATTTTTAGCGAGCTTTCCTAGGTGCTTGTGTTAGAGATTTAAGATTAGGTTGATCTTAGAGTGAGACACTAGGTTAGGAGCCCTTTTTCTTTGCGATCCCCTACAATCCAAAAGACTTTTTCCATACCCTTAGATCTAAAATTGCAAGATAGGGTTATAGCAATCCCATATCTTCGTTGGCAGTTTCTTTCTGGTGATGGGAAGAACAAAACCCTTTCTAGTCTAGAGAATGGAAAATCTTGTGATTTTGATGTTCCCTAGACTACCAGGATTTTCTTTCACAAAAACCTTTCTTATTTTGCTTGACAAGTGTAGGTGCGTTGTTTGTTGCTCCGCATGATGATTGATTGGCACACTTCGTTACCATCCTACCCTAGATCCCCATGATATCGTTAGGACGAGTTCGATTCATCATCAGTTTTGATTGGGTTTCATTTTTGCAAGTATTCACATCTATGTCGTGTGCACCACGTGATTTTAAAATATGCATTAAAATAACCTTTTTGCATTGTGTTGTCGATCAGTCGCTTACTTCATTCGGCTCGATTGGCTATCCTTTCGTTGACCCGATCAATTGGCCGCCTCCGGCTCAATCGTATTGATCGACTACTTTTGTTGACTTGATCGGTCGGTTGCTTCCGATCCAATTGTATCAATCGACCACTTCTTTTGATCTGATAGATCGGTCTCTTCCAGCTTGATCTTATCTATCGACGACTTCCATCAACTCGATCGATTGGCCTCCTCCGACCCAGTCGTATTGAACAACCACTTTATTCAACCTGATTGATCTTCCGACAGTTGATCTAGCTTAACTATTGACCCTTGATCTTTGGATAAGAAACTTCTATTGTCAAAACAAGACAATGTTATCGAGTAAAAGGTAAATCATCATGACCCGATATGTAACTATTAACTCATTCTTTGATGATGAGATCATCTGTGATGCTTGTGGGGTATGTTATTGTTGATTCTTGACCACTGATAAGGAACCTTAGGGGCGTCAATGACGTTGTTGGTGATACTAAACTCTTGCCCTGGTAGGATTGCAACGATAGGTGGGCTGAGACGCTTGCTCAGTTCAATTATCCTCGGTCTTTGGTTTAGATGATCTATACCCCCGTTGGCCTCCAACCACACTTCAGGGACCAAACCAATAAATGAATGCATTTACTAAACCGAGCTTAAAGCAAATTAAATGCTTAATAAATTTATTTTTATTGAAAGTATTTAAAATTTTTTAATGTTAAGAAAAGTAAGTTTTATAAAATAAGGCTTAGTGGGCTTTCTTTGGATGTGAATTATGAGCCTAAATAGAGTTTTGTATAGCCTCCAAAACCCTCTCCTTCATGCTCATCGAAAGCTACTGCCGGCGCTTCAAGATCATAAAAACCTTCGATTAAAACCTAATTTTCGGCTCAAGTTACCGATCAGAGCTTTGACGGCAGCAGCGGCGGCGGCGAAGGTAGAGATGGTGAAAGCCATAAAAGTCCATGAGCTCGGTGGTCCTGAGGTAAGCTATGTATACTTCTTCGTTGTTGTTTTTAGCAGAATTAGCTTTGTTTTGTTCAATTTTATCTGCTGCCCTTCTTGATACTGTAATAACCCTAGTAAATTACGGCTATTGTCGGTATAGATCAAACAAATGCGAGTGAGCGGAATTTTTTTGGGCTTTTTTCGCCAGAGTTGCGTTTAATTGCTTGGTTTTGAATTAAGATTGAAAGGCGAATCAGAAAATGATACTTTTTTTCTTCTTGAACTTTCTTAACTTTTTATTGGGAGAATTTATTCATCTCCGGAGTTGCAAAACAGGTCTTGAAGTGGGAAGATGTGGAGATAGGTGAACCAAAGGAGGGGGAGATACGAGTTAAGCACAAGGCTATAGGAGTTAACTTTATTGACGTTTATTTTCGCAAAGGAGTTTACAAGGCTGATTTGCCTTTCACTCCAGGTATATATTCTTATACTGGTTTTGCTACAACATTTTTAATAAATGGGGCATTTACATACATGCCACCCAATTCCTAAGTAATTACATATCTAACACCTAAATTTTGCTTTTTTTACATATATACCACCCAAATCTCCACTATCACCTAAAAAAATACTACTAATTTTACTTTTTTTATGGAATGAAATACACCTTCCCATTCATAGGTAAGGTGGTATAAATGTAAAAAAAATGAAGTTTTGGTGTTAGATATGCAAATACTTAAGAATTGAGTGAAATATATGTAAATATTTCTTAATAAATGTTGAGGATAGTATAGCCATTTGATGTGCTCTAATTTTGGNGAGCGATGTATACTTCTTCGTTGTTATTTTTAGCAGAATTAGCTTTGTTTTGTTCAATTTTATCTGCTGACCTTCTTGATACTGTAATAACCCTAATAAATTACTGCTATAGTCGGCATAGATCAAACAAATGCGAGTGAGTGGAATTTTTTTGGGCTGTTTTCGCCAGAGTTGCGCTTAATTGCTTGGTTTTGAATTAAGATTGAAAGGATTGAAGCTTTTGTTTTTTTTTCTTGGCTAGTTCTAGGATCAAGTCTTGCTTTTGAAATGATTATGCAGCAATCGCGAATCAGAAAATGATACTTTTTTTTTCTTCTTGAACTTTCTTAACTTTTTATTGGGAGAATTTATTCATCTCCGGAGATGCAAAACAGGTCTTGAAGTGGGAAGATGTGGAGATAGGTGAACCAAAGGAGGGGGAGATACGAGTTAAGCACAAGGCTATTGGAGTTAACTTTATTGACGTTTATTTTCGCAAAGGAGTGTACAAGGCTGATTTGCCTTTCACTCCAGGTATATATTCTTATACTGGTTTTGCTACAACACTTTTAATAAATGGGGCATTTACATACATGCCACCCAATTCCTAAGTAATTACATATCTAACACCTAAATTTTGCTTTTTTTACATATATACCACCCAAATCTCTACTATCACATAAAAAATACTACTAATTTACTTTTTTATGGAATGAAATACGCCTTCTCATTCATAGGTAAGGTGGTATAAATGTAAAAAAAATGAAGTTTTGGTGTTAGATATGCAAATACTTAAGAATTGAGTGAAATATATGTAAATATTTCTTAATAAATGTTGAGGATAGTATAGACATTTGCTGTGCTCTAATTTTGGAGGTATCAATTTTGATCCTTCTATAGTGCACAATAAAGGCTAAGAAATTCATAGATAAAAAAAAAAAAAAAATCAAAAGAAGATTTCAGAGGCTTTCATTTTAAAATTAATTTTTTTAGACTTCTTTAAAATATTTATTTGTGCATGAGGTGATTGAAGTTGTTCAACTTAGTCTTTTGGCAGGCATGTTCAATATTTTTCGAGCCAAAATACATCAATTTGTGGCAGTTAACGTTGATGTGAGTATAGAAGGATGCATGTCTCTAGTCCTCTAGTACCATCTTGATTTTGTTGTTGCTTGATGACCTGCTTATGAATCAGAACATATTTTGTTTTAATATTTTGTTAACTATAAGTTCTGCTATGGATAGCGAGAAATTATCTTTTGGGCATGTTTTATTGAGACGATGTTCACAATTTAATCGACATATTCCTTTTTGGATAAATCCAGCTTCTTTGAGTTTCTTGATTTTGGTGATTACTTGTTCCTTAATCTCAAGTCTCTTTTGCCTCGGCAGCTACAGTATAGGGAACACTTTGGGATCAAATAAGAGCTTGTGGATTGCTATATCTTGACACAAACCTATCATTTCATAATTGTTCCAAAATGAAGCAATCTTCATACTCATGAAGTAATATTCCCAATTATTATATCTTTTGAAGTGAAAGATTATTGATGAAAGTAGACTTCGGATCGTTCTCCATATCCAAGTTCATCTCTTGGAGCTAATCTATTGTAGTTTGGACACCGTCTTCGAGCTTTTGAGGAGTCTCTTTTAATTAAGAATTAAATCTTTTGTTTTATCGTTGGATGTAAAAGGACTGACTTCATCGCCTATAATATCACAGTACTTGCCTTCTAGCTGGCATGAAGATTGAGCATATCCGACACCATATAAATCTTTCATGCCTTTCATGCCTTTCATGCCTTTCATGCATTTAGATGTGCTATCATTTTTTAAGCTTTTTTAAATGACGAGCTTAGTCAGTTGCTTGCTTGAAAGGAACTTGTTTTTCGATGAGGCTCTTTAGACAGTATGAGAAATACTTGGGGACTATTATCGGTTATCAGGTGTCCCTCTCATTTGGTTTTTTCATTGGCTGGATTCCCTTATTAATCATGAAAAAAAATTCCGCGCTCGTTGTAGCCTCTCCTTGGACGAACACAGAAGATTTAACTTTTCTGCATTGATAGTGAAGGTGGAAGTCGAATGTGTGGCAAGACTATAATTACCATGGTGCTGTTCGAAATATGAGCCAAATAGTCTATTTAGGGGGTTTGAAAACTTCATTAGTTATTTTGTTAGATAAATAGGCTACAGTTTGTATTTAGGCTGATGAAGAAATTGCTCTTTATCATTTTCTGTTTCATTACAAAGGCGAGGCACTTTCTTCTTCTTTACAAGAAAAAGCTTAGGTAAAATAGCCTATTTTAGTTTATTTGTTTCCAAACTTATTGTTATTACAATGGATTTTCAGTGGGCAATCTTCTTTGTGGAAAGACTACCAGTCAGGTTTTGGTTTGATGGAATTTTAACACTGAATTTCCTCTATATAACTAAGAGGATTGTGTTTTTTTGCTTGGTTTTCTTGACATGAAAGGCTACCATCCGTCATCTTCCTCTTATGCCACCTTTCCATGCTTATCTCTTTATCTTCGGACGAATTTTGTTAGATGAAATTGACATTTTCCTTATTGAGTGAGCCGTGGCATTTTTAAAAAGTGAGGCTGCCATTTTGAATGCTTTTTACCACCCAAGATTTGAAGATAAAATAATCTTCATCCTGGTGGTTGATAATAAGATGGTACGGACATTCGTTTGGGTTGTTGTCCATGCTTAGGAGATCTTGGAAATTGGAGACTCATTTTGTGATGCACTCTTTCTTAAATAAGTATTGCTTGTTTACTTTCTTTTGGATAGAAGCTCTTCCACCTCCCTCTCCTGATTTTGTTGGCTTGCAAGTAGTAATTTTTTTTCTTTTTTCAATTTTATTAATTGGAAAGGTGATTACATCATTCACCTCACTCTTTCATTTGTTGTGGG
Source organism: Phalaenopsis hybrid cultivar (assembly GCA_002079205.1). Lineage (NCBI taxonomy): Eukaryota > Viridiplantae > Streptophyta > Magnoliopsida > Asparagales > Orchidaceae > Phalaenopsis > Phalaenopsis hybrid cultivar. Next base: position 88,170 of record JXCR01133644.1, read on the forward strand.
CCTTAACCTACAATGAAAATACTAATGGACTTGATGACATAGGAGAAAGTGGATAAGATTTGGAAGATGAGAAGTGGACTCCTTGGAGAATCTAGGTTGTTACCAAGAGGAACTACCTGAGCCGAGAGCATTGTTGTCGATTGAAGTCAACCTTGATAAGAAACTCAAAAAAGGCTCCGAGAACGAGTGCCTGAGATTTGAGTGAATTTGTGACCACATTTTATTTATTGAATAATACTACTAACTGATTGATGCTAGCAACTCACATTTTTGGCATCAAATATAGTTCCACCTCGTAACTTTCCCAACTTGAGCCGTGATCATTAAATGCTCATTATTTTTTTATGTGTCTAAAAGAATGTCAATGAAGGAATATAAATGATTTGTCTTTTTGGTAGCAACCTCTTTGGGAAATTTGTCAATTGTAGAGTAATGAGAGCGAGAGAGAGACTATGGAGTTTGAAATCTAGAGAGAAGTCATTTAGGCTTCGTTTGCGATGCGACAAGTCTCGTCATGATGCGCAGAAAGCAGAGAAACGTTCGTAGTTTCATTTGGCTGAGATGCTTGCTTCACGTCCCATCCACCACAAGAACTAAAAAGGTGGAAAAACACAGTGTTTCGGACTGGAGAACTTCTGCTCCTTCAAACGGAGCCTTAGCATCGTCATTTTATTTCTTGTAGTTTTTCCTAATTTCATTATCAATGAACTTGTGCATTTCTTGCTCTAAAACTAATACTCTATACTAAATATCTCTTATTTGATGCCTACTTGAAATTTCCATTATATTATTTTAAAGTAGTCAACTTTTACTCATCAATTTGGTTTTATTTTTGGTAAGAAATATTATTGGTTTTGTTAAAGGCCTTAGCACCGCGCTGCCTTTTAACTTTTATGTCTCCATCACGTAATTCCTAGCGGGTATATATTGAAATCATGTAAAGATAGAGCACCATTTGTTTATCGATGCAAATTGTTTTTTTGTTGTTGCCAAGTAGCCATAATTTTTTATCGATCAAATTGGTTTAATGTTGTTATGTATTTTTGGACCATAAAAATTATCGAAGGTTGGCAAGAAATACCCCTTGAATTTTTATATACTCGATTTTTTTAGATCAAATATGGTTTGCCTTTATCTTATTATAGCCTTGGAAGTTTCTAAAATAATTATGGTTTAAAAATTGGATCGGATCGGTTAATTCGACAAGTACAATCATGAATTGGTCCTCCTGTTGGTTCGTTCCAAGTTTAAAATTGCTTCTGCATGAAATCGGCTATAATCTACGGTTGCATCAATGAACTGATCTGATTTTTTATAAACCGACCGGTCCCAATATTAGTTAATTTTTGACCTTTTGATTTTGATTATATTACTCACAATTAAATATTTAGATTAAAAATAAAAATAATTAAAATATAATATCCCAAATTTTGATTTAGAATCGTATTCAAAATATTCAAGAGTGAAGTGTTCTGAGTTAGTTGTATATTGAATTGATGAAAATATCATTGTTGAATCATTATTGTAATTTTCAAGTTATATTAAATAGTTTAATATTTATTATGTCATTCAGCTCTGTTCAACTCTAGTTGAACCGTGGATCCTTAAACCTGATCTAGTTTTGACAATCTTGAAGTGATGATTGCTTTAACTTCTTAGCTTATTAGATCTTTAATTTGTGTTTTATTGACCTTGTCTAGGTGAGTGGTCTATTTATCTCTTTATGAAAATTCTAGTTCACTTTATGGGGCAATTGGAACATTCGAAAGAGTAGCTTGAGTGCTCAGTGCTTTGAATATCTAACTAGCAGACCTCCTGGTATTCAAATTGAGCTGCTCGAAGCGCTTCTTTATCGAATTACTCACTTCATTGAGGCAAACATATAGCCAACTAATCTCTTAGTCTTAGCATGTAATTGATGCTGGATTTGTTTTTGTGATTCTGACAATCTTAGAATGATCTATTATTTTTCTTACTGTTATTTGTTGCCCATTTTGATGGAGTTTTTTTTTTCTATATTCTATTTATATTTGTTTTCATGCACGATATAATATTGCGGATTCCTGAAATAAACCTTGGATCGAGCAAACCAAAGAAGAATACTCTTAGGAGGCAAGTTAAGTAGTAGATAATAAACTTTAGAAGATTTCACCTTCATATGAAGGCTTTATGTTTTTGTTTAGCATATATTTCCACTTTTTGTGGTCAAACATGATGCAAAATAAACACATTGACTATATAGAATGTTGGCGGAGTTGAAGAGAAACGATATAAAATTTGTACAAAACAAAATTTTACACAAAGTTACCGTTTACATATATAAGGTATTAATAATTATATATTACCCAGAATATTTACTTTTGTTATAAAGTCAATTTGTATTTATAAGCTTTTCTTGCTATGCTTTACCTGAACCATATACGTTAAGAATAAAAAGTTTTAGAGGTTTCTCTGTCATTCCAACGACCAGCGTCATTCTTAAACAGCGTCTTATTTTTCATGGTCATTAGTTCACCTTCGACTAGTATCAACCTTCACATTGCCTCCAACAACTGCACGTCATCTTTGACGATGTCTCTGAAAACCTGCAAAAATACATTTATTATAATTTTTTAGACAAAAACATAGTACTTTAATACAACAAATTCAAATAAAAAATATGTTTCGGATTCATAATAGAAATCATAAGGATTTATAAAAGATCCCAAACTCATTAAAGTGAAATCTAAAATGGCGATCCCATTGTTTGTGATATTTGATATTTACATTCATTGTTGAGAATGAAGGGGCCCTCCAGCATTAGTTTAAATTTTGTTCATATTTTGTAATCGTATTACATTTTTTACACGGCTATTTCATTGTATGTTTTTTTTTTATTGGTATATGCTTATTTAGTATGATGTTCTTCTCGATATTGTTTCCATAATTCTAGTGTCATGTGTGTGGTGGTGATTTGTTCATTTTTAGATTTTATAAAAGTTTCAACTCTGGGGGTGGCGAGAAGCTAGCCAAGCCTAGCCATAGAAGAAGGTTGGTGCGATGCCACATGTGACATTGAGGCTTTATCTAGTGCCTCATAGCAAATGGCACAAAATGACATCTCTGCAAACACATGTATGGTGCTATTTTCCTTAGCTTTTAGGTGCGCAGATTACTTCAATTTTTAGAGAGAACTCCCATGGATAGTACCCTAAGAAGTACCTCTTCATCGTTGCTAGAACACATGCAGAGTTGACATTACGAACCTTAGATATGTGCGAGAGCAAAAGGCATATCCTCAGACCCAGCGATCGACAATAAAAAGGGAACAACAAGCAAAAAGATAAATGAAAATTCTTCGCTTACATATAAATATTGAACTAAAGTATGCACTGCATGTTTTCAACAATGCTCTTCTTGCAGCTTTAACCAATTTCAAATAAGCGAGTTTCTTTTTATTCCCCCACAGGACTTTATAGATCATCTCTTGAGATTGCACATTTGATTCTTCGCTTACATATAAATATTGAACTAAAGTATGCACTGCATGTTTTCAACAATGCTCTTCTTGCAGCTTTAACCACTTTCAAATAAGTGAGTTTCTTTTTATTCCCCCACTGGACTTTATAGATCATCCCTTAAGATTGCACATTTGGTTAGCCACTCTAAACCTAGGCTTGCTTTACTGTCACAATGTGAAATTGCAACGGGTACAACAAATGTATTTGCAGTTGAGTAAAATATTGCCTACGGGTGGATCTTTTTGTAATTGACTAATGAGATATGTCTGGCTATAATTGAACTAGAATTGAAGCCTTGTTGGATCTATTGAGCTAGCTTGAAATTATAACAAACTGGTTATATTATATACATACATTCATGACTGCATTTGTATTTTTCAAGTTTCCCACAAATTTTTTTTTCCTCCCATGGAAGAGGGTTTCCAATCCCTATCAATTTTACATTTCCTTCCTGTGAAAAGGATATCATTATTTTACTTAACCTTAATTGATTCTGGCTTGGCCTGAAATTAATAACCCATACCTTGGTTCAACCAAGATTAGTTTGAGGTATCCCATGGTTAGTCTTACTTGTTTTGGCTCAAACTAGGATTAAAATTTAATCCAATCATGAGATGGTTTTTTCTTTCTCACATTTAGATTGTTCCCAGCCTTACAGATATGGTGATGATGTTTATCAAGAAACTTTAGTGTGAAGTCGCTCTTTTTTTAAATGAAAAATTTACATACATAGCACACAATTCTTATTTATTTACATATCTAACATCCAACGTGTGATATTTACACTTATAATACCTTGTGTTTACCTTTTTAAAAGATAATGATGGTGGAATTTTGATGTGATATTAAAAATTTGAGTGATATGCGTGTAAATATGAAGTTTTCGATGTTAGATATGCAAATACACAAGAATTGTGTGGTATGCATGTAAATGCCCCTTCATAAAGTCCAAATTTCTTAAATACAAAAATGCGGGCAATTCCCTTCGATTTATCAGAAAATATATTGTATATAGATGACATTCCTTCTACATATCATATCGATTGAAATTGCTCGAATGCACATGCGTCATAGCAAATATGACTTGGTGTCATGGCTTACATGTAAAAAAGTTTATTTTTTTCCTGAATATTGAAGAAAGAGAATTCCATGTTAGCAATTTTTTTTGGGTGTATGTGAAAGGTCCTTTAAATTTCTTATTGTTGTGAAATCCGCTCCGCCAAACACCTACAACCTCACTGTTGCGAAGAACTCCTTATGGATTGAGTTAGATAGAAAAGATATTTAATAATATTGTACAAATCTTTTCAGCAAGATTATGATTTCAAATTATTGTAATCTTGCTCCGTCAAAAACACCAAGAAATAAGAAATGGAATGCAAAATAACTTTCTGTAAAATAGGATCAAACAACCATGACCGAACTCCTCTCAGCCACTTGTGCCTTCTCTGTCGAACTCCCTGCTTCTGGCTGCCGAGCCTTGCTATTCTTCTGAATGCCCCAAGAAGTACCTG
>JXCR01133647.1:0-12991 GCA_002079205.1 Phalaenopsis hybrid cultivar
CAATTCTATGGTTTATATGATATTTCTTTAATAAGTTCTCCATTATGGCATTTCTGAAATGACCTCCCCCATCAGTTATGATAACCCTTGACATCCCAAATCTACAAAATATGTTTTTCTTAAAAAATTTTACAATAATTTGAGTATCACATTGACGTAAAGCAACAGCTTCTATCAATTTGGATACATAGTCCACTTCTAATAGTATATATAAATTTTTTAAAGATGTTATAAATGGTTCCATAAAATCTAATCCCCAAACATCAAATATTTCAACTTCGAGCATATAGTTGAGGGGCATCTCATTTTTTCTAGAAATATTGCCTACTCGTTGACATCTATTACAAGTTTTGATATAAGCATTAACATCTCTAAAGATAGTAGGCCAATAAAATCGAGATTGTAAAATTTTGTATGTTGTTTTATCAATTGTAGGCCAATAGAATCCAAATTGTAAAATTTTGTATGTTGTTTTATCAACACCAAAATGTCCCCAAAAATTAGAACTATGACATTTTTGGATAATTTCATAAGTCTCTTCTAAAGGAAAACATCTTCGAATAATCAGATTCTTTCCTTGTTTATATAAAAATGGGTCATCCCAAAAATAAGTCTTAGCTTCAGAAATAAATTTCCTCTTCTGTTAGTATGTCATTCCATAGGGTATAATATTACTAACAAGAAAGTTCACAATGTCGACATACCACGGAACACGCCACTCATTAATATTGAACAGTTTGTCATCTGAAAAATGTTCATTAATTTCTTTTTCAAAACAGAGTGGTTTTGCTAACTCAAGTCTAGACAAATGATCATCAATTTGATTTTCAGTTCCATTCTTATCTACTATTTCAAAGTCAAATTCTTGCAAAAGAGGAAACCATCTTATAAGTCTTGGTTTAGCGTCCTTCTTTTCCATTAAGTACTTAATAAAAGAATGATTTGTATGGACTACACAATGAGTTCCAATTAAATATGATCTAAATTTATCAAAGGCCTATATTATTGCTAATAAATCTTTTTCAGTTGTTGTATAATTAATTTGGGTTTCATTAAGAGTTTAACTAGCATAGTAAATTACTTTGAAAATTTTATCGTATCTTTGTCCTAAAATAGCTCCAATAGCATAATCACTAGCATCACACATCAGTTCAAAAGGTTTTCCCCAATATGGTGAAACTATAATTGGTGCAGTAACTAATTTTTCTTTTAATAACTCAAAATCTTTTGACACGCTTCATCAAAATTGAAAATTGCATCTTTCTCTAGTAAATGGCATAAAGGCTTAGCAATTTTTGAAAAATCTTTAATATATCGTCTGTAGAATCCAGCATGTCTTAAAAAACTCCTAATTTCCCTTATATTTGTTGGATAAGGTAAATTAGTGAACACTTGAATTTTAACATGATCTAATTTCATACCATTTTCTGATATTTTATGTTCTAATACAATTCTTTCTGCTACCATAAATTTGCATTATTCCCAATTAAGGACTAAATTTTTTTCTTCACAGTGCTTAAGAACTTTTGAAAAACTTCAATCCCTTTTTCAATTAAATCACAAAAAATTGCCATCATACATCTTTGAAATGTAGCGAGGGCATTACATAAACCAAAGGGCATTCTTCTACAAACAAATGTACCATAAGGACTGGTAAAATTTGTTTTCTCTTGATCCTCAGAAGTTATTTAAATTTGGTGATAACCAATACATCCATCCAAAAAACAAAAGTATTTATGCCCAGCTAGTCTATCCAGCATTTGATCGAGAAAGGGTAGTGGAAAGTGATCTTTCCTAGTGACAAGAATTAATTTTCTATAATCAAAGCATATTCGCCACTTTGTGAATTTTCTAGTAGGTGTTAATTCATTATATTCATTCACAGTCACAGTTACTCCTCCATTCTTAGGAACAGAGTAGATCGGACTAAATCATGCACTATATGAAATAGGGTGGATAAATCTCACTACTTTAAAATTTCTTTTGTTACTACTTCTTTCATAACAGGATTCAATCTCCTTTAAGGATCAGCCCTGGGTTTACAGTTTTCTTCCATATGAATTATATGCATACAATGTGAAGGACTGATTCCTTTAATATCAGCTAATGTCCATCCAAAGGCTTTCTTAAAATTTTTCAAAATTTTCATCAATCTTTCTTCTTCTTCCATCGTTAATTTTGAGGGAATTATAATTGGTAAAGTAGAGGAATCACCTAAAAAGGCATATTTTAAAAGATCAGGAAGTAGCTTCAACTCAAGTTCTGGAGGTTTTTCTATTGATGGACAAAATGATTTATCTTTTTCTTATCGTGTCCTAAATTTTAAAACTTTCTCGAACATAAATTTAATCTTCCTTAAAAAGATCTTCACATTGATGTAATTCCTCTTCTTGCTCGTGTTCCAAATCTTTTACTTAAGATTTTTCTTCATAATTATTTTTGAAATGACATTCACTCAAATATTTTATAACATCCATTCTATAGCATTCATCATCTTTACCTTTTGCAAAATACTTCATTGATCTTGAAATGTTAAAATTAACATTTTGATCATTGATGTGCATAGTTAATTCCCCTTTCTTCACATCTATCATTCACTTCTTTATGCCCATAATGCATCATCTTTACCTTTTGCAAAATACTTCATTGATCTTGAAATGTTAAAAGTAACATTTTGATCATTGACGTGCATAGTTAATTCCCCTTTCTTCACATCTATCATTGCTCTTCCTGTGGCTAGGAAAGGTCTCCCCAAAATGATAGGTATCTCTTTAACTTCTTCCATATCTCGCATAATGAAATCAACAGGAAAGACAAATTGATCCACTTTCACTAGGACATCTTCTATAACTCCTTTAGGATACGTGATCAAACGATCTGCTAACTACAGAGTTATAGTAGTAGGAGTTATTTCTTCTAATCCCAATCTTTTAAATATTGGTAATGGCATAAGGTTAATGCTTGCACCTAAATCATAAAAATCTTTCCCATAAAATCTGTCTCCTATTGCACGTGGAATTGTAATGCTAGTAAGATCTTTAAGCTTCTTAGGAAGCTTTTTCTGAATTATAACACGGCACTACTCACTAAGTGAAACAGACTCATTATCTTAAAACTTCCATTTCCTATAACACTGCACTACTCACTAAGGCTTCAGCAAATGGAATATTAATTGTAAGCTTCTTAAAAATTTCCATAAGTTTTGAAAATCTCTTATCCAATTTTTATTGACGAAGTCTCTGAGAAAAAGGAGGTGGTGGTTTTTCCAAATTAATTTTCAGCTGAAAAATAGGTCTTTCAAAATCTTTTGGAGCGTCCTTTTTTGATTCTTCAATTTATTCTCTCTCTACTTCAGTTTCTTTTTGAACCCTACCTTCCAACTCTCTTCTACTTCTAAGTTGAACTGCTTTTACTTGCTCTTTATTCTAGTCTTTAGGATTTGATTCATTATTACTAGGAAGTGTTCCTTGGGATCTATTAGTTAATGAATTTGCGATTTGTCCAAGTTGATTCTCAATATTTCTAATTGTAGCTCATTGACTTTGTAATTGATTTCCCATTTGAAACACCACTTCTTCTATAGATAACTTCTTCTCCTTAAATTGTGGATAACTATTAAAACCTGGAGGATAAGTAGATCTATAAATATTATTCTCTTAGTTATTCCAGTTTCCCAATGGGTTTACTTTATTATTCCCTCATTGTTGGTTATTACCATCCGTAGTATTATTCTAATTGAAGTTGGGATGGTTCTTCCAACCTGATTTATAATTATTTAAATATGGGTTATTCTGAATGTTATTTATGGCATTCAAAGTTTCTAATGATGTTTGATAATCTACCATTTGGCCTAATGAAATCTCTTCAATCATAGAAATAGGTTGAGAAAAATTCAATCCAAATTGGTCTAACTTCCTTGAAATTGCAACAACTTGATTTGCTAACATAGTAAATGCATCAGATTCATGAATATTGGCTACTTTATTATTATTTACCCACTCAGATGACCATTAAAAATTATTGGTAGCTATTTCTTCAATTAAAGCATAAGCATCATGAAATAGTTTTGACATTAATGAACCACCAGCAGTGGCATCAATAATAGATCTAAGAGATCCAAATAATCTATTATAAAAAGTTTGAATTATTAACCAATATGGTATAGTATGGTGTGGACACTTTCTTAAGAGTTCTTTAAATCATTCTCATGCTTCATAAATAGATTCCCCTTCAAACTGATTAAAAGATGTAATATCATTTCTAAGCTTCATAGTTTTTTATGGTGAAAAATATTTAGCAAGAAAATTTTGTGCTAAATCACCCCAAGTTTTGATAGATCCAGGTGCTAACGAATTCAACCGCATCTTAGCTTTACCCCTCAGTGACAAAGGAAATAACCTAAGTCTTATGGCATCATCTGATACACCATAATATTCAAATTTAGCACATAATTCTAGAAAATTGACAAGATGTAAATTTAGATCTTCAGTTGGTGATCCCTCAAACTTATTATTTGATACCATTTGGATAATAACAGGTTTAAGTTCAAATGAATTAGCCACTACAGTAGGTTTTTAAATACTGCAATGAAGTTCATCTACCGTAGGGGCTGAAATAATCTCGTAAAGGTCTATTCTTGATGAATTTTAGTTTGCTATTTCTATAATTTTCTTAGATTTTTCAAAATTTTTAATTTTTTGCTTTTTTAAATTTATTTAATTCTTATTCAAAATCGTAGGGCACTAGTCCTTCAGAACCTGAACTACGCATACACTAAAATAAAATAAAAAATAATAAAAAACATAAAAATACTATAATAATATATTCCTATAATAATTCTTAAAGTTTAAATAAAACTTTCTAAAATAGAAATTTGCTTTCAATCAACTTTTTAATTTTCCCTGGCAACGGCGCAAAAAACTGTATCCATACTGNAAAAATTTAATTTTTTTTGGTATTTTTAAGATTTTGACAAAACAGTAACAAATTATAAAGATAACTTGAGTTTATGTAAAAGGAAAGCACTTAATAAGAAAATATATTTCTCCTTATCATAAGTCGGTAATAAGTATAGGATTTCTGTTGCGGAAGTATGCAAATTATGTTGTATCAAATAGGAGCAATATTATTCATTACCCTTACTAGAGATGATATAAAAAACACTGGTTAATTTAATGTTTGAATTGTTCTAAAGACCAACTAGGCAGGGAAGATACTAGCTCTCACTTTAGAGTTCCCTCGATTCCCTCCACCTGGGGGCTAACATTTTATATCGGAACCTAAAATAATAAACCAAGTTGGGGGCTTTAACCTGTCATTTTAAAGTCCTCTAACTCTACACCCTTCAAAGATTATTTCCTTATTTATTTGAACTAAATCATATGAATTACATTCTCATTCATACAACCGAATGTGATTTTTTCCAATTATTGACTGAGAAAATACCATCCCAGTTCTTACATGTTCTCACAACAAATTTTAATGTCTAGATAAGCCAAATCAAGAAGTAAATGAAGAGCATGAAATTAAATCATCACAACTTCTTCCAACTATAAAGACTAATACTCTCCACAACTTCCATCCAACACTTTAATTACTTATCATTTTAAGGAGAAGAATAAAAAAACTACTCAGAATCCATGGAGAAGCAAAACCACACTTTAGTTTAAAAGAAGAAATCATTCTCCATTCAAAACTTAATTACTTATCATTTTAAGAAGAAAGATAAAGAAAACTACTCATAATCCATGGACCATCCATCACTTTAATTACTTATCATTTTAAGGAGAAAGATAAAGAAAACTACTCAGAATCCATGGAGAAACTTAATTACCTATCATTTTAAGAAGAAAGATAAAGAAAACTACTCAGAATCCATGGAGAAGCAAAACCACACTTTAGTTTAAAAGAAGAAATCATTTATAGAGAAAATAAAACCACACTTTAGTTTAAAAGTATAAATCATTGTCAAACCAACAAGAAGTCTCGATTAAATCAAAAGTAGTTTAAAAATAAAAGAAAAAAACTTATCTCAAATCCTCCACCAAACTCTTGAAGTTCCTTTGAATCTCTTCTTTCTTACAACACTCTTAACTCTCACAATAAAACTAAAAACCAAAAGGATAAAGTAAATTTGTGTTGCCTGAAAATCTCTCCATACTATCTTAAGAATTTCTCAGAACTCCCCCTTTTCAAGCACCCTTCAAAAATTCTCAACTTCCTTCTTTTATAAATCTCCAAGAGGTGCATTGGTATCTCTTCAAAATGTGTCCCAATTCAATTTATTTTCCAAAGGATATCTCCTTTCACAAATCCTTTAATAATATTTTCATTTTTAGTGGTTATAACCACCCTCTTTAGAAAATAAGTGCCTCAAATTCTCTTCAAAATTTAGAAAAATGAATTAAACCCTAAAATAACTGCCACTGACGCTTAAACACGGAACATCTGGTGCTTAGGCGCGGCATTCTCTATTTCACCGGCGCTTAAACGTCGGATCTGGCGCTTAGGTGCCAAAACACTTTTGCACCATTTTCATATTTTTGCTCCAAATTTGATCTTTTTTCATTCTTTTTAGCATTTTTATCTTCTTACTTATACCTGAAATAAAAGCACACAAATATCTTCTATTATAGCGCAATATCTCAAAAATAAATATAAAAATGTGTCTAAAACACTATATATTTTAGGTGTATCACCTACATGATTAACTACTGACATTACGACCTTCCACTATAGCTTTTATGGCCAACAAACTCTCTTATAGTGACCCACTATAACTTTTGTGGCCAGTTACTATTGTAGTTACACACTATAGCCTAGTTGGCTAACTGATGTCATTGCAGTCTTCCACAATAGTCTATGTGGCAACTAACGCTCTTGTAGCAACCCACTATAGTCTTATGTGACCAATTACTATTATAACTACCCATTACAATTTATGTGGTTAATTTTTCTCATATAATAGTTTATTATAGCCTTTGTGGCCAACTACCGCTCTTATAGCGATCCATTATGGCCTATGTGATCAGTTACTACTATACTACTGCCATTACAGCCTCTCATTATCATTTATGTGACCAAGTGATGCTCTTGTAGCTACTAACCATGACCCAAATGGCCAATTAATATTGCAGCTTCCCACTACGACCACTATGACTAAATGATTATACTGCAGCTACCAATGGTGTCCTATGTGACAAACTACAACTATGTGGACAACTGTTACTATAGCTTTCAACTATGGTCTCCATGATCAACTAATATTATTGCAGTCTCCAACTTTGGTCTTTGTGGCCCATATATGCTATTACAGCCATCGACAATAATATTTGTGATAAATAATAATTTTTTAGCTATCATCTATAACTTTTTCAACCTACTTATAGTTATTTTCACCAAGAACTATAACTGTTATAGCTTAATTGCAACAATGAATTATACATTTGTAACTATCAACATTTTAATTCCCTAATTCTAAAGAAGAGTAGATCAATGTACTTGCAAATATATAGTGAATTACATTGGTTAGATTNATAGTTTATTATAGCCTTTTTGGCCAACTACCGCTCTTATAGCAATCCATTATGGCCTATGTGATCAGTTACTACTGTACTACTGCCATTACAGCCTCTCATTATCATTTATGTGACCAAGTGATGCTCTTGTAGCTACTAACCATGACCCAAATGGCCAATTAATATTGCAGCTTCCCACTACGACCACTATGACTAAATGATTATACTGCAGCTACCGATATATGTGACAAACTACGACTATGTGGACAACTCTTACTATAGCTTTCAACTATGGTCTCCATAATCAACTAACATTATTACAGTTTCCAACTTTGGTCTTTGTGGCCAATATATGCTATTACAGCCATCGACAATGGTATTTGTGATAAATAATAATTTTTTAGCTATCATCTATAACTTTTTCAACCTACTTATAGTTATTTTCACCAAGAACTATAACTGTTGTAGCTTAATTGCAACAATGAATTATACATTTGTAACTATCAACATTAATTCCCTAATTCTAAAGAAGAGTAGATCAATGTACTTGCAAATATATAGTGAATTACATTGGCTAGATTGAGTCCCCTGATTTTTTCCCTTTCCAGGATTTTTCCACAAAAAAGTCACGATGTCTCCTCCTACAACTTCTCTATTATCTGTGTGCATGTTAGATCTTCAAACAATACTAAGATGTTATATTATCACTANTTAGATTGAGTCCCCTGGTTTTTTCCCTTTCTAGGATTTTTCCACAAAAAAAATCACGATGTCTTCTCCTACAACTTCTCTATTATCTGTGTGCATGTTAGATCTTCAAACAATACTAAGATGTTATATTATCACTATATCATCGCAAACCTTCCGACGCATCCACATGAAAATATTATATATATATAACCAAAACCAAAAGAAAACAGAGCAGACATATAGTGGGAGGCTGTTTTCAGCTTCGGACCTAATCAATGGCAACGTTGAAAGGTTAGTTGCGAAACGCGTAGAAACAAATCCATTGTGATAATTAATACATAGTTAAATAAACCATAATGGCGCATAAATATAAATTAAGTACTATTTTGTCACGAAGTTCAACTTGAAGACCATATCACCACCAGGCTCCACTTCATGGCTTTCCTTTGACAGTGCCGGCTTGACCAACTAAGAGAGGTAGAGAGAGAGAGAGAGATTATAAGTAGGTGGGCTTGGCTCCATAGCATTTGGTCTATTCAGAATATTTTGGACATTTGGTTCTCTTCCTGGGTTGAATTCTAGAGAAGAAAAAGTCATGGACTTCCTCACAGAGGAGGAGTTCTCCGAGTTCTGGGACGCTTTTTGTCTNGGAGAGAGAGAGATATTATAAGTAGGTGGGCTTGGCTCCATAGCATTTGGTCTATTCAGAACATTTTGGACATTTGGTTCCCTTCCTGGGTTGATTTCTAGAGAAGAAAAAGTCATGGACTTCCTCACAGAGGAGGAGTTCTCCGAGTTCTGGGACGCTTTTTGTCTNCAAAAGAAATAACATAAGTCTTATGGCATCATCTGATACACCATAATATTTAAATTTAGCACATAATTCTAGAAAATTGACAAGATGTAAATCTAGATCTTCAGTTGGTGATCCCTCAAACTGATTATTTGATATCATTTGGATAATAGCAGGTTTAACTTCAAATGAATTAGCCACTACAGTAGGTTTTTAAATACTACAATGAAGTTCATCTACCGTAGGGGTTGAAATAATCTCGTAAAGGTCTAAATTCTTGATGAATTTTAGTATTTTGATCATTTTGGTTTGCTATTTCTATAATTTTTTTAGATTTTTCAAAATTTTTAATTTTTTTGCTTTTTAAAATTTTTTTAATTCTTATTCAGATTCGTAGGGCACTAGTCCTTCAGAACCTGAACTACGCATACACTAAAATAAAATAAAAAAATAAAAAAAAACATAAAAATACTATAATAATATATTCCTACAATAATTCTTAAAGTTTAAATAAGACTTTCTAAAATAGAAATTTGCTTTCAATCAACTTTTTAATTTTTCCTAGCAACGGCGCCAAAAACTGTATCCAGACTTTTTATATGCAACAGTATAATAATGTCTTTGATTAAATTATTCACTTATATTTCCTTACTTTGTAATAGTACCAAAAACTTGATCCTGGAGAAAATAAGAATTTAACTTTTTAATTTATATATATATATATATATTTGGATGCTATGCAAGTATACCTATCGTTATCAAGTAATATAGGACTTTTTGATTAATACCTGAATATCAAACCCATAGGGAAATTTACAGTATGCACAATCGATCAACAAAATTTCTACTTCAAAAAGACAATTACTTAAACAATAGATATTTTATAGTAATAAAAATTTAAATCTTTTTGGTTATTTTAAAATTTTGACAAAACAGTAACAAATTCTAAAGATAACTTGAGTTTATGTAAGAGAAAAGCACTTAATAAGAAAATATATTTCTCTTTATCATGAGTCGGTAATAAGTATAGGATTTCTGTTGCGGAAGTATGCAAATTATGTTGTACCAAATAGGAGCAATATTATTCATTACCATTACTAGAGATGAAATAAAAAACACTGGTTAATTTAATGTTTGAATTGTTCTCAAGACCGGCTAGGCAGGAAAAATACTAGCTCTCAGGGGGCTAACATCTCACATCAGAACCTAAAATAATAAACCAAGTTGGGGGCTTTAACCTGTCACTTTAAAGTCCTCTAACTCGTATCAAAACCTAAAACAATAAACCAAGTTGGGGGCTTTAACCTATCACTTTAAAGTCCTCTAACTCTAACACACTTCAAAAATTATTTCTCTATTTATTTTCACTTAATCATATGAATTACATTCTCATTTATACAACCTCATGTGATTCTTCTATTTCCCTATTTATTTGCACTCAATCATATGAACTACATTCTTACTCATACAACCTCATGTGATTCTGCACTCAATCATATGAACTACATTCTCATTCATACAATCTCGTGTGATTCTTTCCAATTGTTGACTGAGACAATACCAGCCACTAAATCATATGAATTACATTCTCATTCATACAACCTCATGTGATTCTTTCTAATTGTTTACTGTCAATCATATGAACTACATTCTCATTCATACAACCTCATGTGATTCTTTCCAATTTTTAATTGAGCAATAAACTAAGTTGGGGGCTTTAACTTGTCACTTTAAAGTCCTCTAACTCTACACCCTTCAATGAATATTTTCCTATTTATTTGCACTAAATTATATGAACTACATTCTCATTCATACAACCTCATGGGATTCTTTCCAATTGTTGACTGACATAAGAATTACATTTTCATTCATACAACCTCATGTGATTCTTTCCAATTATTGACTGAGACAATACGCAATTCATCCAACGAATGTGATTTTTTTCAATTATTGACTGAGAAAATACCATCCCAGTTCTTACATGTTCTCACAACAAATTTTAATGTCTAGATAAGCCAAANGAAACTACAGAAGCGCGGAACTCATTTGTAGGTTACAGGTAGTTTACAAAAAGGCTACATGAGGGTTACAGAGGGGTATAACACCGATATAACCCTCCTGTACCCTCTGAATAACCCTTGGACGTACGCATCGCTGCATACATCTTATGTACGCAAATATTTTCCCTGATTGTGGNAAAACTACAGAAGCGTGGAACTCATTTGTAGGTTACAGGTAGTTTACAAAAAGGTTACATGGGGGTTACAGTAACACCGATATAACCCTCCTGTAACCTCTGAATAACCCTTGGACGTACGCATCGCTGCATACATCTTATGTACGCAAATATTTTCCCTGATTGTGGTTAGTATTTACCTGTTCAAGTGACTGCATTTTTAGTATATTTTTATTTTTGGTGATTATATGCATCAAACTGATAGCATATAAAATATTTTATGTAAAAAAAAAAGAAGTCACGACCAAATAAAAATGATGCTTGGTTTATATAAAATGAGGGATGGTTTTCTCCAAAATTTAATGACTTATGTAAAGCTTTTTTGGTAGCTCGAGGAAATCTAGCAGTGGTATGAGCTGGGATGCTGCTAAAATGAAAGGATGCATCGCCATATTTCAAACCATTGAAGTAATATAACTTTAATAAAAAGTATATATATATAGATATGAAATCGACGTTTATAAGATATAAATAATTTAATTTAAGCTATTGGTGCAGTTCAGCATGACTAAAAAATTAAAGAACTTGGTTGGACGTGGTTAGCAACAATTAAGCTGGTCCTCATGGCAAGATGCTGCACATTGCATTTTAAGATTACTAAAAAAAAGTCAATGGATTCAAGGGGAAGAGTAAGAAATTTGAGATGATTGAAAATGGATCAAAAGTTCTTCTATCATAAACCTTTAAAGTTTCATCATAATTACTAGACATTAGACCTTCCAAAATGATTGTTTGGATATCAAACATAGAATACAAATTCATTACAATGACATTTCATTTTTTTTCATTTTTTTGAAATATTGGAAACATAAAACTTCATTTTCTTTTTTTTTCTTTTTCTTTTTTTATTACATTTTTTTTAAATGATATCTAATATTTTCCTTCTTACAAAGCAAAGTCACAAGTTCTTAGGGCATGTTTTGATTTAATAAGAAGTCACTTTCTATGTAGATATATATTTGGAAATTAAGTTCCCAAGTATCAATTTTGATGTCAACTTTGGAANGTCAATGGATTCAAGGGGAAGAGTAAGAAATTAGAGATGATTAAAAAAGGATCAAAAGTTCTTCAATCATAAACCTTTGAAGTTTCATCATAATTACTAGACATTAGACCTTCCTAAATGATTGTTCGGATATCAAACATAGAGTACAAATTCATCACAATGACATTTCATTTTTTTCATTTTTTTTTTGAAATATTGGAAACATAAAACTTCATTTTTCTTTTTCTTTTTTCTTTTTTTTATTACATTTTTTAAATGATATCTAATATTTTCATTCTTACAAAGCAAAGTCACAAGTTCTTAGGGCATGTTTAGATTTAATAAAAAGTCACTTTCTATGTAGATATATATTTGGAAATTAAGTTCCCAAGTATCAATTTTGATGTCAACTTTGGAATTCAAGGGTTTCCCTTTTTTTTCTTAGCCATGTGTCATCAATCAGAGCTCTAGACTTCAAAGTTGTGTCATCAATCAGAGCTCTAGACTTCAAAGTTGAGGTCAAACATTTCAACAAATGATATAATCATTTTTTNTCTTAGCCATGTGTCATCAATCAGAGCTCTAGACTTCAAAGTTGAGGTCAAACATTTCAACAAATGATATAATCATTTTTTTTGCACATATTTATTTTTATGATCTTATATATATATATATATATATATATATATATATATATATATATATATATATATATATATATATATATATATATATATATATATATATATATATATATATATATATATATA
>JXCR01133647.1:24553-43894 GCA_002079205.1 Phalaenopsis hybrid cultivar
TATATATATATATATATAGACACACATACACACACACATATCTATATACATATATATATACACACACATATCTATATACATATATATACACACATATATATATCTCTGTATATATATATTTATATATATGTGTGTGTGTGTGTGGGCGTGTGTGTGTGTGTGTTTATTCATACAACAAAGTTTGTCCATTAGCCAACCATGAGAAAATAATTACAGCAAATTGCAGCCATTAAGCATAATTGGCAAAAAAAAATTTCCTTGGATGACTGGAAATGATTTTCTTTATGCTAAAAGTCTGTTTTATGGTTTTATTTTCAGCTAAAAAATGTGTTAATTAGCCTTGGTGAGAAATTGACAGATGAGGACTTTGATGGCGATGGAAGAGTTAATTACGATGATTTTGTCCAAATAATGATGTCAATGTAAACAAAAAACAAAAAATTGGAAATATATTTGTTTTGCTAAGATCGCTAGGTGGTAAAACAATGGTCCACCTAAACGAATCTTTCAAACTTATCAGTTAAATGATGCACCTTTATACTAAGGAATTTTGAATGATATCTCCAGAATTTCTAGCAAGCTTTTCCCTCTTCTTAGTGCTAATAATCTTATAGCTATTAAAATGCAGTTCACCTTCAACTCTATATATACATTGGTAAACTCGTTATTAAACCTCTAAAATTACATACCCAGGGGCATAAATGGTGTTAATTTTTTGGTAAAACTATTTAAAAGCATTTTGCTTTAGAAACCTTTGCTCATGAATCCTAGAATTTTCTTGTCACCCAAAATAGCATAATATGTAATAATAAAATAAACCCTTGGCTCTTTAATGGAATAAGTAAAATAAAACATCAAAGAATAGGACCTTGAAGCTTTTCCTTTTTATTGTCTTTTAGTGCTATAGATGACCCTAAAGTAACTCATAACCCTCCCATATAGAATCATATGTAAAATATCTCTATAAACTAGTTATCTCACCTCTATATTTTCCATTAAATGTTTATTTGCACCTACCCTTCTCAAGGTTTATTGGTTCTCTAGTCGTGACTTTACCAAAAAACTAGCCCTTACTAATGGTTCATATCCTATCCCTAATCAAAATAATAGTAGAGACATACTTTTTCTTAAAGAGCAATTATTCTCAAATGTTTTGACACTTCCAAAACCGCATTGTGAATCAAGTGTTACTTGTGAACTTAGCATATTAAAATTTTATATTCAAATATAAATAGTTTATCCTTCATTCTTCTATCATTCTTGTTTATCTTATAGATAGTATTTTTGAATACTCTCTCTCTTAAATATCTATTCTTTTCTAGAAAGTTTTAGCTTTTATCTTGAGGGCTACTATATCATATGTCGACATCAATTTTTGATGTCATAAGTGTAGGATGTTCACCTGCATGGCTCAATATGTTTTAGAGTTTGTCCATAGCATCCAGAAGCTTAAGACACCCACCCGGAACCATCTGGCACTTGTTCGGGGCAAGTAGTTAGGTTTTGTGGCAAATCAGCCATACAAAGGAAAATTCCTTCCGGGAGGCCCATCTGGTATGTGAGACATACTTGGTACTTAAGCTAATGATTAGAAGTCACCACAAATCCATAAAAAATCTCTCACAAGCATAAGTAGTCACGGAGTCCACTTACACGCATTACAGGAAAATTAGGGTTCGAGACACACTACCCGCATCGCGATTTAGGATGACCATTAGCACCTATTTCTCTTGGGAATGACCGATGAGAATAGTCAATTTTAAAATTATGGAAATAAATTTCACTCATATGGAGTCTACCATAATTTCGGATAAAAAAAATGCTCTATCGGACGTTCACGGTGAAAATCAAGGTTTCTATCTTGACCGACACCCCGGGGCTGACCCTATGGGCCCACACACCCAAAATACTTTCTGAGCCATCGAGCCAGAGCCTCCAGAGGTCTAAAATAACATTTAAATATTTGGCACAGACCCAATTTCTGGGTGCCAAAGAAACAGGGCGTCAAGGCCCCAAACAAGCCAAAAAAAAGTCATTTTCCCGAGAGCTTAGTACTAGGCAGTGCCTAGGCGGCGCCAAGGCTCCAATATACCTGGTTGGGGCCTTGGTGCCAGGTTAAGTGTTTCCTAGGTGCTGGCTAACTTCCACGAGCGATTTTGGACAATTTTTCTTACTCCATTTCTACTTCCGAAACTGCCATTTTGTAGGGATTTTGATCATGAGCCTGGGAAGTAGAAAAAAGGTGGTGTAAAAGGACCATTTTTCCCTCACTTTAGAAGCTTCTTGTGCATCTATTGGAAGAACTTTGGTCATTTTAGAGGTGCTCGGTTGGCTTAATTGAGTATCCTCTCCCATTCAAAAAGAATCGTGTCATTTTGTTAGGTGGGTTGAAGGAGTGCAAGGGAGAGGAGTTGTATGAGAGCTTTTGGAGTGGTGAGGGCTTTTATCTTGGTAAGCTAAGGTTTATAACTTCCTCTTCCACTTCTTATTCTTCATTTCTACTTCATTTCTTCTCCTCCACTCCATCTCTTAGGGAGTTCTTGCCATTCCTTAAGAGCTTGAAGTTTTGAGGGTTACTTCAAGGGAGGAGCTAAAGGTTGGTCATTCCTCCACATCGTCTTCTTTTGATCTACTCTTCTTCCTCTCTGGTGAAGCTTCCAAGGAGCACAACTAGAAAAGAGTCATCTTAGCTCGGGGAAGGCAACTCCGGCTAACTCCGGATAACTTTGGTGAACTCTCCAACAAGGGAAGCTTCTTCCACTCTTTGTGAAGGACTTGTGAACTTCTCTCTTACCATCTAGGAGAGCTTCTTCCCAAAATCTGATGGACGTCGAGAAAACTCCACGGT
The DNA here is from genome assembly GCA_002079205.1 of Phalaenopsis hybrid cultivar. Taxonomy (NCBI): domain Eukaryota; kingdom Viridiplantae; phylum Streptophyta; class Magnoliopsida; order Asparagales; family Orchidaceae; genus Phalaenopsis; species Phalaenopsis hybrid cultivar. The sequence continues at coordinate 27,402 of JXCR01133647.1, forward strand.
GGTGAGATTTTCTTCCTCCTTACATTCTTTTTTATATCTACCCCTATGTCTTAGTTGTGGTAAGCATGTGAGTTCGATTGCCCACACGAGGTACTTGCATCGGTCGGCTTTAGCCGGCGCGGCCACATGCCCATGTGATGGATAGTTGGCCTTCCTAGAGAAACCATTTAGGTTAGGGTTTTTCATGTGTGGCCAAACATCTTTCGTAGAACCAAGTGAATCTGTTTGTTGTGAACCCTAGCACAAGTACTAATGAGTTGGATCCCCTTCCACCCCTTACTTTAGGTTCCCTAATTTTCCTTGGATAAATTGGGAGGTTGGGTTTCACAAAGTGAGAAAAGATTTGTAGCTAACTCACTTTGCAAAGCATTGAGGCATCGTGAAATTGGGAAAAGCTTTGTACATAGCCCATTTCACGATGGTGTATAGAGTTTTCTCTTTTAAAATCTGGGGAGAAACTCCTCACACATCTCACCAAAGTAGGAGGCGGCGATGCAGCATATCCAAGCACCAAATCCTAGGTTTCTAAACAAGGAAATTATCATGAGCATGGTTCTCTATCGAGCATGTTTGCTTGCCTTGGATTAAGTCTTGTGTGTCTTGCATGGATCATCCCACACTTGCACCACTTGTGCCTCGATCATTTGATCTGAACAGATCGACAACTCTTGTGCCTCAATTGATCGCTCCAGACCGGTCGACACCACTTGTGTCTCGGCCGTCCATCCCGGTCGGCACCACTTGCGCCTCAACTGGCCATCTCAATCCAATTGGCACAACACTTTGGTTCGATCAGTTACCCCAGCCCGGTTGAACAACCACTTGCACCATTGCTTGTTGATTCATGCTTGCATACCTGCATGTTGCATTGCACTGTGTATTTTTTTGCTTGCATGATCATTGTCATTTGTTTGAGCTGCACATTCCTTTGGGTCACTTCCTCCTCGACATACCCTTTTTGGGTCGCTACCTCCATGGCATGCCCATCCCTTTTTGGGCCACTCCCATCATGGTATGCCCATTCCTTGTGGGTCACTTGCTCTTCGTCATACTTGTTTGGGGCCACTTCCACCACAACATGCCCATTCCTTTTCAGGTTACTACCTCCAAAGCATGCTCTTTTTTGGTCATTGTCACCATGACATGCCCATCCATTTCGGGTCACAACCTCCTTGGCTTACCCTTTTTGGGTCGTTGCAGTGAGGACATGCCCATCCCTTTTCGGTTCACTGCCTCACCGCAGTACCCTTTTTGTGCCCATCGAGATTGTGCACAATTTGATAATTATTTACAGGATTGAAACCAGATTCTTCAATAGATATGGACAAGATGTAAGAAAAATTATATGATTTTTTAATAACTATTCCGAAAGGGATGAAGAAATAGTCATACAATGTCAACAGCTCAAGCAATGTCTTTCTTTGGTCTGTGACAACCAGTCTAATATCATGAGTAGAAGTAGAAGGATTAAAAGTGGAAGATACAAAATGAGGAGCAGCCCGTGATGACCTCTAATCTTATCAACTTAATTTTCTTCTATTTTTTTCTTTCCTCTTCTTAATGGTGGGAGTTGCTTCATTGTTGATGTTGAAACTCAAGTAGTCTTTATCTTGTTAAGAAACTTTTTAAAAGATTTTGACCATACTATCTCTTATTCATCTTCATTCTTGTTGTAATCAGCAAAAAGAAATTCAGGCAGTTTGAACTCTGGCATCTTGAGTAAACTACGGAATAGTTTAGCTAAAGTTTCCATCTTGAACAGATATTCTTTATTCATTTGAGCTATTAATGATTTCTTTTTGGTCCTTTATTGAATTTATTATTGAAACTGCAATTGTAGAGGCAGTTGTGTTTGTGAAATGTTGATGTTCCGTCGTTGTTTCTTCTACTCGGAATACACTTAGTTGGGTCGCTTGCCCTTTTCTATAGTTAAGACATTTCCTGATTTTTTTTCAAATGTCTTAACCTGCCTTGCCTTTTCAACTTTTTTAGTTCAGTCATCTGCTTAGCTTCTTCTTGGAGGCTGGTAGTTTTTACTGAGTAATTTTTTGATTGTGAACCCTTAGAGCATGAATACTACTAGTCCATGGATGTTTTTAGTAGAATTTCAACCGCATGTTGCTCCTAAAGCTGCGACTCACATTTCATGTTGAGGTTCCTCCAGTGAAGAATGTAGTCTATAAGTATTGACCGCTCTTTCCGGGCTGATAATGTAATTTTATGTGTTTATAGCGGCTACTCCTAGTGATGTAGGTATTACTAATTTTAAAATATATTTTCTAATTGTTGATTTCAAAAATTCACTAGGATAAAAACACAAGTGCACGTATCATTTAAGTAATATAGGACTTTTTTTTAGTCCCATGTATTGATCCCACAGGGAAGGAAGTAAGACTCTACTTAAACTGCAGGTAAATATCTTAGAATTAAGTTCAAAATTATATGTGTAAAAAGGAGTACTTATACCTACTAATGCTATTTCTAAACTTCAAGAAAATTCTAAGTGTTTCTAAACTAACTTACGTTGAAGATTTCAAATTTTATGAAAGCTCTTCCCCTTGCAATAAAATTATAATCAGTGTAGGAATTAAATGTTTATAAATTTAAATGTAGTTTTCTGACAAAAAAAGAGCATACCTATTATTTACCCTCTTCTGAGTGCATAATGAACATTGGCCAACCTACAGTTAAGTTTCTAAATCTTTGGTTATGCTAGGAAAATTCTTGTCTGTCACCTTAAAGTACCCACGTAAGCCCTCAATTCGGCTAACTTAACTTTAAATTCCAAACCCTAGATCAAATTAGTAATTCTTTATGGAGTTTATTTTATAAAATGATGCCTCGATAAAAAAAAATTTATGTGGTATTAATTCTCAAACATGTAAGCTTACCATGCAAAATTTCACATAGAACATTATTCACTAACCATTAAAACTTATTGCATGCTATTCCAATATTAATAATGAAACAAATGTAGTTTATATCATAAAATTCTTTTCACCACAATGATCTATAGACAAAATTACAATTTTGGGGCATAAAAATGATAATTTCTTAATATTCTCTCATTAGACTACAATTCAGTCCATTTTTTAGATTTGATTGAAGTTAATTGTAATTCATTTCCATTTTACGTGATTTATTTCAAGTTTGTATTTGAGATTTGAAATGAATGAGCAGTTAACTAAAAGTGAGGTAAGAAAATGGACCTTTAAGATGTATGGAGGAATGTTCAAAGTACAACAAACATATTTAAATTGGTTGAGGCAATCAACTGAGTCCAGAAATAAGATTATTGATACTTTTTAAATTGTGGATTTAGAATATGATATGCGCATTGAGGTTTTAATTTGAAAGATTGAAGGTTTGAAGTATAGTATTTGTGAAGTTTGTGTTTCCTATCAATAGAATTCATTAAAGATTATGGATTTGGTTAAATATTGTCTGAAAGAGTTTAGTTTGGAATATTCAGAAAGGAAGCTATTGGGGGACTTACTCCTGACCTAAAGAAGTCAGCGAGAGAAATTTATTGCTAGTGAACTGGTGCATAGAATCCCTAAGACTGACAATATTGGAATTATGGTTACTTGACCACAAAAAGATGGAAAGCCATGAAAACTCACAACCAACCAAAGTGGTGAAAAAGGTGATGATAATATCAGGATGGAAAATCATACAAACTAACATCTATTTTAAGAGCTAATCAAAGGGAAATTTAATTCATTTTCTTTTATTTTTTCTTATTTCATGTTACATCATTTCATGACATATCATTTTGTGTCACACAATGTATCACATCATTTTAGTCATGTCAGTTTGTTTCATATCAAACACATGAATGCATTATGAAGGAAAGCATAGAAACTCACTTTCAAACATAGAGGTGCAAAGGGATGACTAGATTAGGACAAAAAATATGAGGACTTATATCTAACCAAAGAGCGAGTTAAGTGGTCAATCTAAGGTACAAAGTTTAGAGACTTTCATCCACTTTAAAAGCTGACCCATCCATCTTAGATGTGAACCTTCTTTATGTGGTGGTTTATGGTGCATGCAAATATTTATGTCATACTTTACGTTTCATGTAAATCTATGTGGTAATCCTACATGTTCCATGCTTGTGTTTTTATATTCATACAAACTTTCATGATTGTGGCTTTATTTTCATGTGAACTTCCATGCTTGTGGATTTATATCCATACAAGCTTCCATGCTTGTTACATTATGTTCAAGCAAACTCCACGCTTATGGCTTTATGTTCATGCAAACTCTCATGCTTGGTGCTTTATGTCTCTTAAGTTTCTAGGCTTGGGTTTCATTCAAGCAAGTGAGGAAGTTGTGGCTCTATGAATTTCTTGAAGGATAGCTAAAAATACATGAATTGTGCTTATATTCTTGAAATGTCTTCCTTCTTGAGTTATGTATTGAGAGAGTGATTTGCAAAGTTCATATAGTTGAGCGGGGTTAATTTAAATATTTGAAGAAAATTATAGATGTATTATTTTTATAAAAATATAGCATATAAATTCTATGGTTCCCTAAATATTATTTTATGAAAATATATATGAATCCAAAGGTGATCATCAAAATTATGGAGTGATCAAAACTAATCACAAACTATAGCAAATTAGTATATGAATTTTGCGACTTCAATTATCTTGAGAAATCATAAATGGAGAAGGCGTTACTACTATTATAAAATGTGGGTAGATTTTGATTTAAGAATCGAGAGAAAATTGGAGTGAATAAAAGAAAAGTATAAAAAGAAGAAAAAATCTATCTATTAATGTTTCTCTTTTTAATTATTTTTATTTTTTAGAAAACATAAATTTATAAAATTTAACCTTAAGTGTCTCATTTTTAGGCAATGTATTAACCACAAGACCAAGATAGTAAATAAGAAAATTATTAGTTTTCCTTAAATACCATACTATATTGATAAAGAAAAATTAATTCAATCGCATTGGATATATATATGAATTAACTTCCTTACCTTAAAAAGATTTTGTAATCATTACATGTCTAGAAATTCTACCTATTCACTAAGGGAAAGTTTCTTAATTTAGACGGGGCAAAAGAATTTGTAATTAGAATTAGTGGCAACTTCGAGTGGAATTCAATCATGCTCAATTAAGCATTTCAACACAAACTCAGCAATTACTTTAAACTAGTCTAATTGAGTTGATTCGACTTATTTTTGAATTGCTAGGACTTTCTCAAACATATCAATCGTATTATTTCTTAAATTATCAAAAAATTTCTTCAACTCATAAAGTTGTTATGATAATTTAACTTTGTCTACAACGGATATCGCCTTCAAATTATTCAATCCAAGAGTGATATCATTAATTTATAAGCACGTTTCTTAAATTTTATAATGTCATCAATTCGAATTCAGTTTGGTCCAAATTTAATAAACTATTCTTCTCTTTGAATTCATCCAACACATATTCAGAAAAGGGAGGCTATAAAAAGGATGGAGTTTCTAAAAAAATGACAGATCCAACAAGCAAGGGTTTTACAAATGACATAAATTGTAGTAATGTGAAGAACAAAATAGGGCAAATCCATAGGAAGGAAAGATTAAAAAAAATGGATGGGAGATCGATAATAAAAAGAAAAGAAGAAGTTTCCTCTTGATAACTTTGATTCTTTTTCTCAATTATTATTTATTTCTTTTTGAACGCTCTTCTTTCTTTCGTTTCTTAAACAAAGGGGCTACTATATTTTCACTTTTGGGATCATTAACTTCTTAACTGGAGCATCTTTTAGTAATCACAAGAAATGACAACCCTAGAAAGTAAGATAATGAAAATAGATAAGTTGTTCAAGCAATTGATAAAAACATGCACCTTTTGCCTTTATTTATGCATGACAATATATTTCAAGAGAAATAGGGAAGTCAAGTCTTGTCAAAGTTCATAATATGTTCAAACAGGTTTATTATCAAATTGGTTAACAATTATCTTAACTATTAAAGAGATAAGATCATTTACGTACTAAATATGTATAGTCCAATTTCTCAACTAAAAATTCAAGATAACTGACTAGCTAAATTCTAAACTGTTAAAGTCAAATCTTGTCAATGTTCATAATATGTTCAAACATGTTTATCATCGAATTGATTAAAAATTATCATTATCCTTTTCTTTTGCAGCTTAACTATTAAAGAGATGAGATAATTTATGTATTAAATATGTATAGTACAATTTTGCGGGTCCGAATTCAAGATAAGTGACAAATCAAATTTTAAATAGGTCAGTCTGATAAAATGATTCACCACAATAACTTGGCCAAAAGCCTCAGTCAGTCAACTCGAATAGTTAGCATGATCAGTCACAAGACAATTTAGTCACCATTTGGGCTAGCACTAGGACTGCAGTGAGGCTTGGTAATGCCAATCTGGGGAGTTTGGAGACCCCAACGTGGTGGCTTTTAACAAAAAGCTAAAGAAAACGCAGCCACGGGCTTGACCCGGTGACCGACGTTCATTCAAATATTGTTGATGGGGCTGCCCCTCTCCTCACCGTGATTTGTTCTCTCACATTTCTTGCTGTAGAGGTGTGCTCCTCTCCCAGGACCGTCTCTGTCGTGATACTTTCCTTAAACTCTCCTCTCTCTTTTTCTCTCTCACACGCATGCGCGCGATTCTCAGGGATAGGGTTCAGTTAGTTCTCTTCTCCCTCTCTTTTATCTACTCTACGACACTTTGTAAGTGTGGTGGTTCTTCTATGCTGTGGTTTCTCTGTGTGGTGGTTTGTCGGTGTTGTGACTTCGCTGTGCGGTGGTTCCTCTGTGTTGTGCTTTATCTATGTGGTGGTTCTTCTGTGTTATGTTGCCTCCTTTTGTTTGGTGATCCTTACCTTAACTATGTTATTGCTTTTGTATTTGTTAATGCGTTCAAGGCCATGATTTTTGTGGTTTCCTGTTTGCGGTGGTTTCCTGTATGGTTCTTCTTTTCTGACTGGTAATCTATACCCAAATGTTTATGTGGCTTTTGATTTTGCAAAAGTCTTTTATGCCTGAGAACTATGTGGTTTCCTCTGTGTGGCGGTTCCCTTCCTGTTGCTTAATGCCTATTGTGCTAAAAAATTTTATGGTTTTTTATTTGCTAATTGCTTATGGTTAGTTGGTTTTTGGTTGATGTTAGATTTTAGGATTTTTGGGAATTCTACATGTGATGAATTGGAAATTGGTGTTGGCTTCTGGTTGATGTACGATTTTGGTTTTATGCTTTATGTTTTACATTCTTGATTGTTAAAATTAGCGTTGGCTTTGAATGCACGCTCAATGGCTTGTAATCACATGCAAATAGGTGTCTTTTGGTTGATGGTGGATTATGGACATTTGGTTGATGTTGTCTTATGTTTTTTATTTGATGGATGTGGGGTTGGATGTGTTTGTGTTGAAGGACGTGGATGTGGTGGTGAAGGGATGTTGGTGCGTTTATGTGGAGGTGGAGGTGGTGGTTTGTGGAGGTGTTTGTGTGTGTGTGAGGTGGATATGTTTGGAGGTATTGATTGGGTATTCGTGTGGTTGTGGATGTCTTGGTGATGGTGGATGTGTTTGTGTGTGGGTGAGGTGGTGGTGGGTATATTTGGTGTGGTTGTGAAAGTGTTGGTGATGGTGGATGTGTTGGAGGTGGTGATTCTGTGATCATTTATGTGTTCTTTAGTGTGCTGGTGTGTGGAGTTGTTGGTGAATAGAGATAATAGTGTTTTGTGTGTGAAAGTGTTTGTTGTACTGTTGTGTGTAAGAAAGTGGTGATAGCTATAATTTGGGATAAAGACACCAAAATGATATTTTTTGATCTGAGTCTAAAGAAGGTTGAGAAGGGAACTAGGCCGATAACCTATTTCGACAAGGAAGGATGACAAAATATCATCAATAGAGGTAAAAGAGTATAATAGGTTGCAGTTAAAAAATAAGTGGAATCAGCTGAAAAATGATTTTAAAATCTCGAATGAATTGGAACGTGAAATCACGGGCTTGGGTTGAGATCTGATAAAGAAAACAATTGATTCTTCCGAAGAGTGGTGGGCTGAGAGACTAATAGTGAGCATTTTTGAAATGTTTACTACTTTCGATTATTTTTAAAAAAAAATTCAAGTCCATCAACATGTCAACTGAATTTGTAGGTGGTGCTAGCTGCTAAAAAATTTAAATGCAGTGGCATCAAGTCTAAGCTGGAAGAGAAGTTAGATCGTATGTTTGGTGGTGTTGTGGCCACAAGAGCACTCCTGCAAATTTAGCAGCTGACCAGATAGGTGATTCTAACAGAGTCCTCAGCCCAAACCACAATAAGGTCGAATCCACAAGTCAATCAAAGCAGCTCAGGGTTGAGAAGAAGAAAAAGGAGGGAGTTGCTTTCATTTGAAGTTAGATATCACAATTGGTGGTTTCATGCAATAATGACCATGGCCTACCACAAGAAATATCTATCCAACAAGTTACGTGAATTCTAAAGGCAACTCCAGAAATTTATGAGAACATATTGTTGTATTTGTTCTCTACAATGTTGCTTGAAGATTCGACTGGGAGAGAGTTTTTCATGACGATGACTGCAGACCGTTAGGTGGATTACCTACCTTATTTTCATGGCAGCAATGCTTGAGAGATACTTTCTTTTACCAGATCCTTGTGCGGCATTTCATATTTTTTATTTGTTTATTTTTTTTTAGATATGCTACTTTGGACAATTTTCATTGAATGCTTAATTTTTTTCGTGCTACTCTGGACATTTACGATGCTTTGTAAATGTCACTTTACTTGAGAGTTTTTCATTTTTTTATGTTTTCTATTTAATTCAAAAAAGTTATTTTGATGTTTTGTTTAATTCATAACGTTATCTGATTGTAGTTAAATCGTTAATGCTTATGTGTTGACTACTTTGATACCAAAATACATGGATGCTAACAGAGAAAACAAAGGAAGGAGAGTTGTAGCCATAGTGCGAGTATTATAACTCTCACATAGAATGCTCCCCTTGCATGACATCCTCCTATGTTGTCAATAAATGGGTTGGAGAACTACTTGCGAGCCCCCAACGAGGTTTGGCAATACTTTTCGCATGACACTGGCGGAATTCACTAATATGTTGGAGAAACTTCGTAGAAATCATAGATTTCGTGGCTCCTCCAAGACAACTTCACAAGAGGTTTTAGCAATAACTCTCTACATATTATTATATAATGAACAAATATGAGAGCTATGGAACAATTTCAGCACACTTCCGAGACAATTTGCAGATAATTTTTAGTAGGGTTGAGTGCACCTGCCAGTTTTTCATCACAAGTCATAAAGCCAATAGATCCTACATTCGAATGGATCCCCATGGAGATTTCACACGATGCACGGTATATATCATACTTTCAGTTAGTTTCTCCTATTTAGTACATTCAATTTTCATATGAATATAGTAATTAAGAAACCCTTCGTTTTCTTTTTAGAGTTGTATTGGAGCAATCGATGGAACACACGTGGATACATGTATTCCAAACAATGAGGAGATCACATTCATCGGTTGTTGTCAATCATTGACGCAGAAATTCATGGTCATATGCGACTTCAATATATGCTTCACTTTTGTCTTAACTGGTTGGGAGAGAAGTGCACATGACAGTCGAATTTTCAAATCTGCAATACAGAATAAGAAATACAACTTCTCACATAGACCCACGGCTTCATTTGAGACTAAGTTGGTCATCTTTTTTTTTTAACTTCAACACTAATCATTTTATTCATATAGGTGAATATTATTTGGTTGATACTAGGTATCTATTGTAGCGATGGTATCTGATGCCCCATCTTGATATGAGATACCACATACCTGACCTTGAGCAAGCCAGCAATGTCACGCGGGTCAGAGAGAAAATGTTCAACAAAAGACACTCCTGATTATGTGGTTTCATTGAAAGGAATTTTGGTGTTTGGAATAAAAAATGGATTATACTTCATGATATGTCAGCTTACTCGTTTCCCAAAATGGTGATAATTGTGGTTGTCATTATGACTTTTCACAATTATATTTGGCGACAACCTTCCCGCAATGACATCGAATTCAGTAGGGCAGACGAGAATCATGCACATGTTCGTGTTGATGCATATGAGTATTGGCTTGGACAGTCATTGTTACAGACAAAAAATGATGTTCTCAAGAACTGCACTCAAAATGGGAAAGGTGCAAGCGAGATGACGGAGTGGAGGAACAAATTACAGATGCGATAGTTGGAGGGTTATTGGAGGAGATGTTACTTTATATTTTTGCTAATTTTAATGGTTGTTGAATACATTCATTGTTTATTGTATCTACACAGTATACAGTTCGTGTATAATTCTTTACCTATGCATTTGATATTTACTGCGGTCATTTTTTTTGGCAAGTTATATTTGATTTTTTTCCTTTTGTATTTTTTTCTTTTTCTCTTTTTGTGAATTTTGGAGGTCTATGATGAGACATTTGACCTAATGGTTCTTCTGGATGGTTTCTACGTCGTTTTTGGTTGGTGTCACATGTTAGATCCTAATGAAAGCAACCACGTTCCTCTCTTTTTTTCGGTATTATGATTTTTGAGGATTTTCTGAATAATCTTTTTCAGTGTTATGCATATGTGACACAGAAGAACTTGGTATTACATATGTGAAAGATTTACTCTCTTTTTATTGTGACAGATTTATTAGTCTACATACTAAGTTCTCTGAGATCTCATAGCTTCATAAAACTTTAAGTAATTATTTCTGTTATTATTTTTTACTATTGCTATGTTTGAGAGTATGTGTTATTACGTCTTAAAAAAGGATGAGCTGTAGAATTTCCGATATCTCCAAAGAAATGCACTGTTATCGCAGACTTCAATGTTCCATGCTCACATCAAGTCAGTCACATAGCTACGAGAGACCGTTTTATATGTGCTCAAAGAGAATCATATAAATCTGTGACTATTTTCGGTATGCAGATAGGCTAAAAGTTTCCACCGTTGAGAGTGATCGGGCGTGGAGAGTTTCCCTAGATGACTGCTTATTTTGTGACATACGCCGTCAGTATTTTAAAAATAATGTTATTTTATTATTAATTATCATTTTAATAGTTATTTTCTTAATTCTGATAGTCATACTACTCGCTGTTTACAGAGGTGTTCATCTATATTTTATAATGTTTTGCATTGAATATTTGCTCTCAAGTATGAAATATATTGTTATGAAGAGTTCTTTTGTAAAACCATTATTATATAAGGATAAAATGGTCATTTGTCCATAAACAACCGCAACATAACTGTTTTTTAAACAACAAAGAACAAATAAACAGCCAATTTATATGGAGTAGCTTCTACGCAACAGTTTCCTGTGATAGCTACTGTACAAATGCTTTTTATTAAGTTGCAGCTACCCCAAAAAAATCCTTAGCTAACCACTTTAGTAGACAAACTCAGCTCATCAAAGCAACTGATCTATTCAACCCGATAATTTGGTCACCCAATTTGATGAACTTATCCAACTAATCAATTTGACAAGTCAATTTGATTTCATCAAGTGGGACAACGTGAAAGAGATTGTCAAATAGACAAACTTTTATGCTACACATTTTGCTATTTTACTTGTATTTAAAATATATACTTTAGTTCCTTTTATGTAGCGACTTATCTAGCGTATCAAGGCCTACCTAGACATATAAATAGGGGGGTTACCAAAAGGGATAAGGACTCAAACTTCAAATAAAATAAAAAAATCTCTGTAACCGCCACCCTGATGAAACTCTAAGAGATTCTCCTTTTTTTCTTCTACCATCTCTTTGTTTAATCTACTATTCTTTTCCTTATTTCAGCTTTTTTCCATGGTGGTCTTAGGATTCAACACAGAACAAGCCAATTTATCGAAATCTCCTCCCACCTTTGACTGCACTGAAGCCCTTAAACTATAATACTATGTGAAAAATAAAACGAAAATCTAGTTTTAAACATAGAAAGCATGTCTAAGACCAGACATCTTGGAAATAACCATATAGAAAAGCACCAATGCAGAAGTGCTGAACAAATTTATAACCAATATCGTACATTTAATCAAACGTTTCTTGGGCTTGATTGCACAAGAAGAAAACCGTCTTAAACCAACGGGCAGAAGAATGAAATTTGTTATTCATTCTTTAAGTAATTTGTTAATCTTCAACCATTTCATATTGAGTATACTAATCACCATCATCATTAGCTTTACCAAACTACTTATGATTCATTTACAAATTTTCATTGTTCGTTTATTTACCTGTGATATTTGAGGCATTAAATTACTTTTTTTTTTCATATTTCCTTTGTTTTTACTATGTTTATTCTGATGCCTTTAATTTTTGTATTCTTTATTTTTTTTAGCATACATATACCTATTCTATTTTCAGGTTTCTTAGGCCGGGGTTCATTTCAGTTGGTTGCATGGAGATAGAAAATATATTTAAAAAAAAAATCTGTTTCAATTTTACCTTTTGTTTTCTGCATAAAAAGTCCACCTTTTTTACTTGGCTCAAACAGAACATTTAAATGCATTCAACTTAACAATAATATACAATAACTCCATAATTTTCTAAAGCAATTTTTCCATCTACATGACACCAAGCGGATCATAATTTGAGCGTGCTAATTCTACAAATAAAACTACTGCTTTTGAGTAACATAGCAAGCTTACATTGTCTATATCATAGAATCATGGTCAATATCATAGAATCATCCTCACAACAAAAACATCACATAAATACTTATTTGATTTCACTTTAGAAAACAAATACATAAAAACAGTTGTAGTTTAAGTAATTCATATCATTTATCAAGCCAAACACACCTTTTTAACAAGCAGAACAGAATTGTTCAAGGAGACAAACATCACACTCTTATATATCAGTACTAAATTCTTGGTTAAGGAATTCTTACATCAATCCGGCCATTAAAGATTTCTTACATCCAAATCTCATTCAATCGCAGCCTAATTACTCAAAGTAATCTGCTTCAACAGAAAGAAATAGAATTAGTACAAGAACTAGAATAGAAAAGCCTATAATGAAGTAGTTTATGAAAGAAATGAAAACAAAAGCTAAACAAATGTTCTATCTTTGATTTAAATTACCTATGAGAGTATTAGCTGCATGCTTGAATAAAACTCAGATGATTGAAGGCTGATGTGCCATGTCTGAGAGGTTTTTCACACATAGGCAATGGAAGGACGGTTTCGAAAGCTTCAACAAGCAGAGCCACCTTCTTCTTCCGGGCTGGACCTAAGTTTGTAACAGCCAGTTGAAGTGCATAATCTATCATCCATTCTTCTGAATTTCTTCTCTCATCCATTGTTTGATGCCTCAGATCCACTCTTTCTGCTTCTGGATCAGGCTCCAATGGCAGAAAATTTAGTGGCCGTGGGTTGAATTCCTTAACTTGGTCAAATTTTCTAGTAACTCCCTTTTTTGCAATATTCCATCTTGGGTTTGAAATACTATCGATTCCCTTGAAATTTATAGCAGAAACATTCAATTTAATTCGAGCTGTCTTGTTAGAAGCATCCGGCACCTCTTTCTCCGGACTTTCAGATTCATCTCCCAATCTGCTTTCATTCATCATTTCTGATGGAAGCCCATGAACTTCATCCTTGCTGGTTTGTGAAATGAGCTCACTTTCTGAATCTTCTTCTGCTTCAAATGTGGCATAACTATTTGTTGTATTTACAGAAAAATGCTCATCTGGGCATTCTGAGAAGTCTCTTTTGTCAGGAAACAAACATATTTTCTCTTCCCACTTAATATCCGTAGTTCCGATTTCAGACTTCTTTTTTTCATCATCTTCCTCAGAGTCTTTCAGAGCTGTTGTTCTATCATGATCAAACTCCACATACTCAAGGAAGTTCATCATGACATCATCCATTTCATATTGTGAAAATTCACTGTTCTGATCCACATCATAATCATAATCATCTTCAAAGCTGATATCTAAAGCTTCATTCATTTGAGGCATAATTTCCATTGAATGTTTCACTTCATGGAGCATACACTGTTCATGATTATATTTCTCTTCAAAATTGCTAATTTCATGACAGTTGTTCTCCTCTATGGTCTCTTCATCAATCAACTTTCCTTCCTTTTGTAACGGTCCATTTTTAAATGAAAACAGTCTCTGTACCATCAAACTTTTCTGGGTCTGGAGCAAATTCCTCCTTGCAGAAATGAAGCGCTGGAGAGGAGGCAAAGGCTCACGCATATGACCACCATTAAGGGAGCAGTAAGTGTAAGGGCAAACTCTTATCGTCGAACTTCCCTCGGCTTCAGTTGCTCCATGATTGAGCTCCAAAGCTGCAGGAAACCTCGAATCCTTCAAAATTGATGAGCAGGTGGCCCCGTTCACATTCTTCTTCGAACACAAGGTAACCACCAATCTCTTCTTCATTGAAGATTTCACTTGTTTTAAGTTGGATTGCATGCTCTGTGCCTTCACAGCAGAAGAGGAATTCGAATACTTCGAGTTTCTTGGCCTTTTCTTCTTATCATCAGAACTCCTAGTCGATCTCATGTAGCTTCTGATTGGAGTAGAAGAGTTCTTCTTGCATGGGGATGTTTCCTTGAATTGAATATCCATAGGGGGAAGTTCGAAGCTATCAAAATCCGTAGAATTTACCTTTCTCGGTTTTTTCTTAAGATCAGTTCCTCTCATGATTTTTGTCTCTGGTTGCAGATGAGAAGAGGGTTGCCTCTCTGATCGGCCATGACTCTTCTTTTGTTCAGTTGAGGATTTTGGTCTGTCTGGTGGTTTCCTCTGAACCATGGTGTAACGTAAAAAAGAACTGCTAAGAAGGAACAAGGAAGAAGGAAGAAGGAAGAAACAAGATGGGATTGATTCTCATGAAATGTTGATGAAATTGATTGAGTTGGGGAGGTATCCTCTAAATTATATTAGGTGGGAGGGCCACCATGTTAATGGCTGATGGGAAAGTAACGGTGGCAACCACTTTGTTAGTGCAGTACTAACAAAGAAAATAAATGCAACTTTGAATACTGACCACAGATTTTGCTTGCAACTGGTGNATATCCTCTAAATTATATTAGGTGGGAGGGCCACCATGCTAATGGCTGATGGGAAAGTAACGGTGGCAACCACTTTGTTAGTGCAGTATTAACAAAGAAAATAAATGCAACTTTGAATACTGACCACAGATTTTGCTTTCAACTGGTGCTAAAGCTAAACTAATGAAGCCGTTTAGAAGAGGAAATGCAAATTGCGTTTTAAAAACAAATTTCTAGAATTCTAACGTAATCCTTTTTATCATCCAATTTAGTAGACGTACCGAATGGAATGAAGCAAACTAAAAACCAAAAGAAATCATCACCAAGTCTCTGTTTTTTTACAATGATGAAAATATATTATTTTAATCATTCTTTCCCTAGATGGATAATTACGTCAAAAGCTCAAAAATCGCTAAAANAAAACAAATTTCTAGAATTCTAACCTAATCCTTTTTATCATCCAATTTAGTAGACGTACTGAATGGAATGAAGCAAATTAAAAACCAAAAGAAATCATCACCAAGTCTCAGTTTTTTTACAATGATGAAAATATATTATTTTAATCATTCTTTCCCTTGATGGATAATTACGTCAAAAGCTCAAAAATCGCTAAAATTTAAATTGATTTATTTTAATGAGTGTGACTAGATCCATT
Organism: Phalaenopsis hybrid cultivar; assembly: GCA_002079205.1. Taxonomy (NCBI): domain Eukaryota; kingdom Viridiplantae; phylum Streptophyta; class Magnoliopsida; order Asparagales; family Orchidaceae; genus Phalaenopsis; species Phalaenopsis hybrid cultivar. Next base: position 43,082 of record JXCR01133647.1, read on the forward strand.
GATCCAATTAAATTTAATTTTATATATATATATATATATATANCTTCAAAGTTGATGAGCAGGTTGCCCCGTTCACATTCTTCTTCGAACACAAAGTAACCACCAATCTCTTCTTCATTGAAGATTTCACTTGTTTGAAGTTGGATTGTATGCTCTGTGCCTTCACAGCAGAAGAGGAATTCGAGTACTTCGAGTTTCTTGGACTTTTCTTCTTATCATCAGAACTTCTAGTCGGTCTCATGTAGCTTCTGATTGGAGTTGAAGAATTCTTCTTGCATGGGGATGTTTCCTTGAATTGAATATCCATAGGGGGAAGTTCGAAGCTATCAAAATCAGAACATTTCGTAGAATTTACCTTTCTCAGTTTTTTCTTAAGATCAGTTCCTCTCATGATTTTTGTATCTGGTTGCAGATGAGAAGAGGGTTGTCTCTCTGATCGGCCATGGCTCTTCTTTTGTTCAGTTGAGGATTTTGGTCTGTCTGGTGCTTTCCTCTGAACCATGGTGTAACGTGAAAAAGAACTGCTAAGAAGGAACAAGGAAGAAGGAACAAGGAAGAAACAAGATGGGATTGATTCTCATGAAATGTTGATGAAATTGATTGAGTTGGGGAGATATCCTCTAAATTATATTAGGTGGGAGGGCCACCATGCTAATGGCTGATGGGAAAGTAACGGTGGCAACCACTTTGTTAGTGCAGTATTAACAAAGAAAATAAATGCAACTTTGAATACTGACCACAGATTTTGCTTTCAACTGGTGCTAAAGCTAAACTAATGAAGCCGTTTAGAAGAGGAAATGCAAATTGCGTTTT
>JXCR01133647.1:44016-61812 GCA_002079205.1 Phalaenopsis hybrid cultivar
ATATATATATATATAAACTTTTGTATTAATCTTGACGCAACCTAAAGAAAAATTATTTTTCCACTTCATTTATTTCCGCATCTATTATTTTAATAAAATTTAAGCTCAACAATAGACAGATGGTTGCAATTATAAAACAAGAAATAGAAATGAAAAAACTTCTTCAATTGTCATGATTATCTATATTTTATCAAGCTTGTGAAACATTTATAGATAATCAGATTGTCAAGAAAAAGGAAATAGAAAGCAAACTTGGTCATGATTTAAATCACTTGGAGTATAATATCTACTCCTTTATATATATATTTTGGTTGTTTCTATTGTAAAGGTACAAGTTTCTTATGGAGGTACATGTGTTGATGGTGGGGAATAATTTGAGAGGATTCTAGGTTGTTGTATGTGTTATGATCTCCCCTTAAGATGGGAGTTCTTATTAGAAGTAGCATCTTATCTCTCATTGATTGGCAATTTTTTGTGTATAGGCCTTCTATAAAAATGTTTGCCCTGAGAAGCCCCATGTTGGACCTGAATGATTTTGGTTTTGATAGCACCACATATGAAATGATAATCCACTGCTATATGATTGGTTCGGGAGTAAAAGATGAGATTATTGGCAAGATCTAGAGCATAAATGAAGTCACAATATAGTTTGGATGGTCATGAACCTCTAGCACTTGGAAGGTTAGGACCAACATGTGAGGATTCCATAGGACTAATGAATTTCTATGGAAAGTTAAAGACATTGGAAACCTGGTGCTAGTACTGGGTGCTAAGTGTTGATCTCATTTTTTGTGAGGTATACTTTTTCCTCTTAGTATTTAGGATCTAGCCTCAAAACTTTTTTAACTATCCTAGAAAACTAGAGATTGAACCCACCTCCATAGAAATTCAAACCACCTCTTAGCTCTCATTGAAACCCTACATGGATGGTCATGAACCTCCAGCACTTGGAAGGTTGAGACCAACAAGTGAGGATTCAAGGGTGAGTCCCCATAGGAATAATGAATTCAGGGTGACCCTTGGTGGCAAGGGCTTGGTCTCTCACAAACTCAAGCACATCACAACTCTCCACTTGTCCTAAAACCCCAAAATCACACACATTCAACTTATTTCCCTTTGCTCTTTTTGGAAACTTGCATGGATGGTCCCAAGCCCTTGGTCCTTGGTTAAGTTGGCTAAGACGAACATGTAGGGGTCCAAGGTGAGCTTCCCCCATATGCTTTTTTAGTCGTAGGGGAGAGTTTGCATGATTTGCATGGACACCATATCCAACTAATTCTCTAATTCAACCAAAGCACCTGAATTACCAAGATGTCCTTGAAATCCTAAAACCCCTAAAATTTTTAAAATCTCTAAATTCATTCCAAACCTCTCTAAATTGATCCTAACCATCCCAATCACCCAATGTCACCCAAAATTCTCCAAATCCACTCAAATTAACCAATTTACCAAATTACCCCAAAAATCCCAAAATTTGTCAAAACTCTAATTTTAGCCAATTTTACCCCAAAAATCATTTTAAACCTTTTCACATAGCCTAATTGCCCCAAATTTATCAAAATTAGCCAAAATGCCCAATTTTAACCAAAATACCAATTTTACCTCTAAATTCCCAAATTTACTAAAATACCCCTCATGTCCCAAAAATTTTCCAAAACCTCCAAAAATCATTCCAAACCTCCCTTAAACCAAACCTAACCACTCAATGGGCCCAATTGCACCTAAATCCACTAAAATTAACCAAAATTCTCAATTTTCCCCTAAATGCCCAAAATCTCCAATTCACCCCCAATTCTTACCAAATTGATTTCAAACTTCCTCAATTTCAACTCTAAATCAAATTTCATCATGTCCTAGCCTAATTAAAACCAAATTTCAACACAATTGAACCCAATTCTGAACCCTAACTTCAACCTCAAACCCATTAACCCCAAATTGACCTAAAATCCAAAATTCACCAAATTGAGCTCCATGACCAATTCAATTTCCCCAATTTCAAATCTTAAATTCCTCATAACATATTCCTAAACAAAATTGAGCCTTCACATGACCCAACTCCAAACTCAAACCTAACATAAACCCAAACCCATGTCAAATACCCCAAAATTGGCCTAACTTCAAATTCCATTAAATTGAACCATGGGATCAATCCAATTTCGCCAAATTCACTTCCTAAACTCTTCATGAAATTCCCCTAGAAAAATTGGACCCATTAATTAATTTCCAAACTAAGCCCAGGACAAGCCCAAATCTATTTTCTTAGCCCAAACCCTAATTTTAAGCTTAAAATCCAAATTAACCTAAACCTTTGAAATTAACCAAGCCTAATCTTCTCCTACCTTGATTAGCATCCTAGGATGTTAATAAAATCAACCAAGGACCCAATTTTTAGCCATGGACCAAGCATCCCTTGAATCTTGAAACCCCATCTCCAAATTTGGCTAAGCTCTCTATCCCATGCCATCAGCTTTCAAGCCCTAATGTAATCATAAGTAAAACCTCTCTAAACTTCTCTGACCTTACTAGCCACCTCCCCTAGCTTGGCAGTCGGCCTAGTTGCTGAAAAACCCAAAATCGAGAAGCCACTCCTTGGTTTAAACCCGAAATTCTACCAATTCAATGTGGCTCACTCCCATTGGTGAACTGCACTGCTCAAGTTTCCACCTAAGCATCCTTCTCTATCCCCTGACTTGTCTAATTAAGCCATAATTTCATGGCTATAAATTGAACCCCTCTCAAGGCCAAATGGAGAGTGCTGCCAATTCCTTAGGGGATAGAGAAGGATTGCTCAAACTTTGCTAAGCCCCTCTCAATCAAATTCCAGCCCCACTATAAAACCCTAATTTCAAGCTGCTTTTTCTGTTACTCCACTTAACTCCACAAACCTTAAAATTGATTGTTCTAAAAGCTTCAGAAACTTCAAAAATTCATAACTTGGTGTAGAAAATTCATTAAAAAAATAAAAATATTCTTGTGCTCAGTGAACAAAGGATAAAATTATGAAGCAAAATTTAAAATGATTTGTCATATATTTTATTTTTAAATAATTAAATACCCCAAAGCTTGCTTTAATTTTATTTAATTAAATATTAGTCACCATGACTCAAAATTTGGAGGGTTTATTCTTCATGTGATTAGGAGTGTTCCCTGTTTTTTTCAAACTCATAGAACACCCATAACCCTAAAGGCCCTAAATTTCAAGGTTAGTCTCCTATTCTTAATTAAAATAATTATATAAATTAAAATATAAATCAGAAAAATATGGGACTTGCTTTGGGAATAAGAAAATGCTTTTAAAATTATTTTTAAATCTATATTATGATGAGTAACCTTCAATTCTTCATTTACTTTTCATTCTCGCCAAGTTATTAGTTAAAATGTGTTGTGACCCACAATGAATTGGGAGAGATATGGAATAACAACTAAGTTATTCACATTGATCTATTGGGTATGGTGAAGTACTTTGTAGGCAAATGCAAATGTTAGGGATATAATCTTTGATGGGTTCAAATTGGGGTTTAAAAATTAAAACCAATTTAACTAACCTTTTTTATGCACTAATTAGAGGGTAAACAAGATAGTTGCTCATATTTGTCACAAGACTCATTTGCAATTTGTATTTTTCATTTTCTTAACTCCTCTTAAATCATTTTAAGGGAAGGTAGATTTATAAATTGATTCTCACCAATCCAACTATATTAAGTAGAATTTCAATAGGAGTAAACCTTTAAGGCTATTTAATGAGGTAGATTACTCTCTTACGTCAAAGCTGTTTGATGAGGCTTGTTATCTAATTAAGGAGATGGCCACTAAAAATTTCCAATAGCCTTCTTAAAGAGTAAACTCTAGGAAGATAACTAGTGCACATGACCAGATGTGCTTTTGATTCTAACTTCTTAACTAGCCGCCATATGTCGGAAACTAGACTAATTTAGAATGAAACAATCTCAAGTACCTCTCATAATTGACGAAAAATTGTTTTGACGGTTGATTGATTCTAATACTTTGTCATTTGAGACTCTAAATACAATTAACAATAGATCTAGCAACCATTATTCTAATTTATATAATCTACATTGAAAGAATCATCCTATATTAACTAGAAGAACAACTCAGGTGAGAGAAACCAACAATGGGGAAATAACCAAAAAAATACTTTAGGAAATCAGAATAACCAGGGTATTACCAACTACAGACCATCTTATCATTCAACCTTTAAGTCTAACCCATAATTCAAGGTAAAGAAGCTGTCTTAGGAGGAAGTTGTATTGTAGATGGGGAATCAACTGCAAAGTCAAGGTGCAACAATTAAGAACATAGAAAACCAATTGGGATAAAATGCTAATTCAATTAGCAATAGACCTCAAGTAACACTTAACACTGAGATTAATCCAAAGGAGAAGAATAGTGAGCATGTTAAAGCTGTTAAGTTAAAGAGTGGAAGAGAATTGGAGGACGTAGTTCGGAAAGATGTTGAAATTAAAACAGATACTATAGAAGTAGAAAAATATATGGAAGATATTTCTAAAGAATTAGAAAAAATAGTTTCACCAATTAAAATTAATTTGGAAAAATCATCACCTTCATTTTCTCATAATCTCTAGAAATAAAATTTGGATCAGCAATTTTTGAGATTTTTGGAAGTATTTAAGAAGTTAACTGTTAATATTTATTTTGCTGATCTTTATGTCAATGTCTATTTTAAGAAGGTTAGGATTATAAGAGGTATCTCCTACTACTATGACCCTTCAATTAGCTGATGGAAAAATTACTTATGCAAAAGGGGTGATAGAAGATGTTCTTATAAAGGTGGACAAATTTATCTTTCATGTTGATTTCATTATCTTAGATATGGAAGAACATAAATAAATTCCTATAATATTAGGTAGACCTTTCCTAACCACTGGACGAGCCATGATTGATGTGCAAAAAGGTGAATTAACTATGGGTAAACGGTCAGAAGGTTACATTTAATGTATTAAAATCTATGAAGTGTCCTACTAAAGTAAATGAAGATACATGTTTTTGTATGGATTTAATTGATTATTTATGTAGTATCTATTTATGAGAGAACTTTGAAGTCAAAATAGTAGAGTAAGGATTGAATGAGGAAAACTCAAAAAACTCTGTAGACTCAATAGATGAATCTGCTTTACTGGTAAAAGGTAATACAAAAATCGTTTAGAAGAGATTTGAAAATCAAGATTCAACTGAAAATAGTAAACCTCTTATTTCTTTTATTGAAGAACCCTCTGAACTTGAGATAAAGGTGCTTCATAAAAATCTAAAGTATGCTTACTCGGGGAAGTCATCTACATTGCCAGTTTTCTTATCCATAAATTTGACTCATTCAAAAGAGGAGAAATTAATGGATATTATTAGGAATTATAAAAAAAGGCTTTTGGATGGACCTTAGTAGATATAAAGGTATTAGTCCTTCAATATGTATGCATAAGATTCTGATGCAAGATAATCACAAACCTCAGGTGGTTCCAAAAGGAGATTAAACTCAATTTTGAAAGAAGTAGCTAAAAAGGAAATGTTGAAATGGCTTGATGCTGGTATTATCTATCCTATATCAAATAGTTCCTGAGTTTGTCCTATTTACTGCGTTTCTAAGAAATGAGGAGTGACTGTGTCTATAAATGACTAGAAGAATATAATTCCGACTAGACATGTCGCTGGGTGGCGTATACGTATAAATTATAAGAGATTAAATTCTATCACTAGGAAAGATCACTTTCCTTTATATTTTATGGACCAAATATTGGATACGCTAGTTGCCCATCCATATTTTTTCTTTTTAGATGGATATTCAGAGTATCACCAGATACCTATAACCTTTAAGGATCAAGATAAGATAATGTTTACAAGTCTTTATGAGACTTTTGTAATTCACTAGGACTAGTTAAAACAACTTTACGCCAATTTACTTCCAAGCTAAGAATGAATTTAGTAGGCTAGAACTTTTCCTAAACTTAAACACATTGCTCCCTGTGGGTTCGATGACCTGGACTCAAAATTCTTATATTACAAAAGCGATACTACACTTGCATAAGGCCCCAGAGTGCAAGTGCACCTGGACTTATGTTAAGGCCTCATCAATGTTAAATACATGAAATTTAATTTTTACATGCATACTATATTATCTTTTTAAGTTGGTTGATTAAAGTGGAGAAATGCATTGGGCCCATTGTGTGATAGAAAAGTACTACTTGGATCGAAGGAAACTTTTGTAAGATGGTGGTGAGACCTGCATGCTTTATGACACATAATGTTGGCCTTTAAAAGAGAAGCATGAAACAAATTTATGCTTTGTTGAGATGAGAATGCTTAGGTGGATGAGTGGCTTGACACTTAGAAACGATGATCGAAATGAAAATACCCATGATATGGTTGGTGTAGCTTTAGGAGCGAATAAGATTAGAGAGAGTTGTCTTAGATGGTTTGGTCACATTCAAGGTCGACCATCTGATGTTTTTGTTAAGAGAGTAGTGTTTTAGATTTGACTTATGTTAAGAAAGACAGAGGCAAACTTGAAATGACATGGGCTTATTGTATAAAAATGATATTAATCTATTAGAATTAAGTGAAAGTATGACACTCAAGAGGAAGCAATGGAGAAAAAAGAATTCATGTAGCCAACCCCACTTAGTGAGATAAAATTTTGTTGTTATTGTTGTTGTATATTATATTATCTATTCAGTCCTTAGAAATTATAAGTGATTTTTTTTATAAAATATGAAAGTTTTGGATTATATAAATATTAAAAAAAAAAAGAGGTCGATTACATATATGACACCAAAAACATTATTTTTTACAAATCAAGCATCCTATTTCATCCATTTTCCAAATTCTCACTCAAATATAAAGGTCATGACAATACCCCAACCCATATTTTTCAATTTTATGAAACTCATAATGGCTTGATCATGGCACATGTAAATCCATAGTTTCGTGGTTTAGAAAATCACTTGGATACTTGATTTGTAAATAGTAATATTTCTTGTGCTATGCATCCCCAAAAAAAATGATTTGGTGTTAGATATATAAATGTCAAAATTAGGAGGTAGTGTGAAAATGCCCCAATTAAAAATGGTTTAACTTTGGCCAATTTGTTCTATTTCTTTTCTTATTTTCAGTTCAATTTACTTTAGATTTGAACGCTATTTAATATTAACTATATGGTTGTCACATCATTATCCCCCACTGACAACTTTGAGTAATCAAATGCAACCATGATGTTAGTCTTTTATGGGTTAACTTTACAAGCGTTATCATTTTTCTTACCGACCTACGCTATGGTTAACTCATATATCAATTGTAATCACAAAAAAATAAATGTTTTAATTGATATCTTCAGCTTATTGAGTAATCTAATGATAAGTTGATTAAAATTAATCTGTTGATAAGCTAGATGTGGTGGTTACTGCAAATTTTTATTTTTTTATAAAGACAGGCCGCACCCAGAAAGCTGACACCGCACCTAAAAAAATGCGATGTAAACAAGCTGTTTTCAGAATTTTAAAAACACATAAGCTTCCAAAACTCAATTCACCCGAATAGGTCACCACCGCACCAAATAAGTTGTCTCAAATAGACCGTTAAACTAGAAGATCCACCCTAAAATTTAATTTTTGTTTCAAACTATTATAATATGACATAAATATTTTTTTTACAATATGTATATTTTCCAAAAAAACTAAATCAATTAAGGCATGATAATGATTATTATATAATCATTTTAACTTAATTTTATTTGGGATACCAAATAGACAATTTATTTCTATTCAATATTATCTCTTTTTTTTTCAGAAGTATATTAAGCATTTTGGGACCATCATTATTGATTCTCTGCTTGAAATATCTATTACATATTACATCCTATAATTTTTGATATTATTAAACCACACCGTTTTTAATATTATATTTATAATATGTCACAAAAATATGTAATTATTAGAACAATGTTTCGGATTTGGACCCTGTAATCCATCCATGTTAGATAATACAAGAGAATATTTCTACCGTGTTATTAAGGTATTATTGTGTATTATTCAATTGTTATTGATGTTTTATTGTGTTATTATTTATTGAAAATATTTTCATAACACAATAACACCTGAAACATATACTAACACTTGAATAACACAGAATAACACCAGGAGAATATTCTCCTATATTACCAGATCGATTTTTTTTACCTCCACGTGACCTGATTTTATTGAACTCCGCACATAACTTTACGTGTGAAATTCTAATGCAATAATTTTTTGAATTTCTGCCACCCAAATCATGAAAAAATTGAAATTTAGTTGTTAAATATGTAAATTTACATTTTGATCTTAATTGAATAAATATTAGCGATTGAGAAATAAATCGATATTATTACGATAATTGATGAGGATTCAAACCCGTGAGAAGCTAATAAACTACAATTAGATCACACCTCGTGACGCATGCCATCATTCTTTACTTCATCGCAAATTATCACAATTTCTTAATATTTAGTTTTTAATTATTAAACAAATTAAACTAAAATTAGACAATTCAGAAGTATATTAAGTATGCTCTCCTTTATTTTCTTTTATTTTAAAAAAAAAGGCCGATTGATTATGCTTCCAAATTTCATATTTTCCTATTATGAATATTTGATTGATAATTTTTAATTATTTATATTAATATTATGATTTTTTGGTTAAGTTTAAATAAATGATTAAACAGAAAAGGAGTGATTTAGGATGTTTATAAATTTATTTTTTATATAATAAATTTTTCCGAAAAAAAAAATTATTTCTGCTCCTGGGGCGGTGGTAGGTCAAAGAGGATATGGACGGTGGTAAATGAAGTCGTACCCGCAGAGAAATTGCCTATTTATCGCCGAGCACTCCTAAATTGAAGTATTTCATTTTCAGCCCTCGCCAATTGTTACTTGCCGACCAGGCGACCACATTTCAACCAAAATATAGGAGATGGAAATATAACTCATCTACACGCTTTCGGTGCTTTCGGTTGCTTGGATGCCTCCTTTTTCATCACCAAGACGCCGACCACAGTTTTGGTTATAGAGGGACATTGTTGACAATAAATTTTATGAAAAATTATTAATTGATGATGTCATATATTCTCATATGATGAATGACATCTTCAATTAATAATTTTGTTGGGTATAATTTATTTTATCTTAATATCAAACTTTTGAAACTAATGTTTGATGGCTCATCATTTTTATTTTAATATTAAGATTATGTTCTAACTCAAAAAGCATGCTTTATGAAAATTTATTGAAAAAGGCCCATCATTAAAAGATCATGTGCATGAAACCAAATATGTCAATGCATGATAAATCTATTAGAAGATTGATAAAAGCAACAATGTTAAAGAAGTCTATTGTAGGTAACATTGGAAGCGAGTCGGGGAAGGAGCCTAGATGATTGAAGGAATAATCGCTTTCGACCCAAGTAATACACAAAGTAGGAGTGATACATGCCATCTTGGGAGGAGCAAGAAAGGAAGCACTCAATATGACAACGTCAAGTAACTTAGGTTAGAAAAGATAAACTTGGCTGTAACAGTAAAAGCAGTAATTATCGGGATTGTATCAATCACCTTTGCAGTAGTTGAGAAGCTTCTATATATAAAATTATTCAATGATGTGATGGTGATCATAGAATAAATTGCCAACTAACATACTGGGTTTATCATAATATAAATAGCGATATCTATCATCATTATATATCTTTAAAGGGGTATATGAACAAATAAACCTAGAGGCGCCTGCTTAATCTCAATTGCAAATTTGCATTTTGGTTTCTCTAATGAGAAACATGATATCGATGGAATTGCTTACCCTACGTTTGCGCTCACTAGGTTAAGAGCTTAAAAATGTGACCTCAACATAAAAGGGAGAATAAGGAAGAGTAGGAGGATGAAGACAAGCCCCAAGCTTCTAAGGAGCATCCTACACCAACATTGGAATACTACTCAATATATGGGGCCAAGAAATTCATAAAATTGGAAGATCATTTTGATGACTTAAGCTGAAGACTTTACCAAATCAAGCAGAGATAATAGTGAGTTGAATAAGAGATGGACACAAATATGGAATGCCTTATGGAAACCAACTAACAAATTGTGATTCTATGGACCAAACTCACACCTCATTAGAAAATATGTTCGATAGTTTACAACTCTAGGTCAGCTCGAGCAATGTAGCATTTTTACTGTGACCATAATATTTAGATATACCAACCTATGAAGAAGAAGAAGAATAATAATAAGAAGAAGAAGAAGAGGAAGAGCAAGAGGAAGAAATCTAGTATTATGTCTTCTGGGAAGTTCCTTTACATAATTTATTTATTATTAGATTATTTATTTCCTTAGCCTACTTGTGCTTTGGTTCCTCCAGCATTAAGAACAATGACGAAACAAAGTGTAATTGGGTGTCATTATGTTTATTGCTCTTCAATTATATCTATTGTTTTGTACTTTTCATGCCAAATTCCCACTTTGATTTTATTATTATCTCCTTTATTTTTTTCTTGATTGCATAATAATTATGATTTGGCTTAGCTTTGTACTTTTGGATGTCATGTATGTTATGTCAGTGTTTTGCACTTATTTATTAATGCAACAAAGTAATAATCTATTTGCATAATATGCAAGTCTTATTTTTTCATTGTCATTTAAGATGATTGGTTAATGGGGAATGGTGTGCATTACATGTCACCTTGTCAAGTTCCTTATGCAATGTAGTGATTATTGAAACATATTACTTGAAAGGATTGCAAAAACTAAGCAAATTAGACTACTTGTACACTCTTAGTTCTAAATGTGAAGTAGGATTCTATCTTATGGGGCACTTGATGGCATTTTTTTTTGCATCAATCCCATCATTATTTGATGGGATATTCTGAACGTAGCATTTATCATTTTAGGCAGTGTAAGGACAAGTCGTGCCTAGCATCTAGGTGCCCATGAATGACTTCCCAGAGCCAAGGCACCTTTGTTATGTCACTAACATGCATTTGTGCACTAGGAGACCTATTAAGTATCAATATGGTGCACTAGTGCCATTATACATCAGTGTGATTGTCATATCTTTTTAACAAGTGAAGGGCCTACTTTTAATATTCAATAGATAGTGTGGCTGTACGTGGACCAAATTTTGCCCAGCACCATTGATCAGTATCTTTACAACACACTACTTTGTCAATATCATTGATGGTCATTTGTAAAACACAAGGAATTAAATGAACCAAAAGTGAGGCCAACCAAGCTTGATGTGAATTTCTTTATGAGAATCGTAGTATTTGAAAGGTACAACAGAGCATTGGCCTCCTGCGAGCACATCCTAAAATTGAGTTTCTCTTCCCTGAGTGGTCACATAGAGGAAGTGATATGAAAAAAAAGCTGAGAGTCATTTAGTACCAAATCTATAACTATGACTGTCCCTATAATTTGAGAGTCTTAGGAAAATTCCAAGGAAGCTTTAGATTAAACAATTTCAATTTGAGGAAGGTAGGGGCCCTATGATTGAGTGGGCATCAATAGTGTGTTTTGCTTATTTGGATATAAGTTTGATGTGTATACCCATTTCTTGAACATCAGTCAAGATTTTGATAGAATCCTCAAAGGTCTCACAAGACAAACAATGGATGTCCCCTAGCATGAGTGTTATGAGTTGCTCACTAATTTCTACATTATTACCTTGAATTATGAGTCAAATGCATGCCATATCTTTATTTTTGTTCGCCTCCCACCCAGGTGGCATGTGAGCGACATCACTTGGGATTGCACTACCATGAACTATATGATAGAGCATGAGCTAATGATTGATATCAGTTGTGTCATCCTTAACTCCATATGTTATATGGCTAGGAGTAGTATGACATTAGTGATAGGCCTCTGGGTGGCGATCCATGCTCTCCACATAAAGACAGGAGTACATGCTAATACTGACAAATACAAAATTTGCCAAAGTAGCACATTACAGTGATAGTCATACAAATCTTCAGGAGACCCACCAAAAAGACAGCAATAATTAAATATCTTCATCTCCACCCTCACTCTATGCTTGAACAAGTCTAAGACTTGGAGGGTTGCATCATCTAGATGGACTAAAGGTGGATACCCTCAGTTTTCAATTTATCCATGTGAGACAGTATCATAGAATAAATTACACCTGATAGGAAAACCAATATTTATGGTAGGCCCATGCTATCTAGCACCACTTTGAGGGCAATTTGCCCATGTTCTCTAGCTCACATTACCTTACCTTCTTCTCTGATGTAGGTCAAAGCAGTTTGATGGAAGGCAATGAAGATGATGATGATGATGATGATAGTGATGATGCTAGTGATGATATGGAAGTAGAATTTTAGCTCTATTTCACGTCTCTTTTTCTATTATGATGATACATGTCCTTATGGGGACTTGTAAACCATTGTTATCCTTTCCATATATTAATAAGAAAAAGTTTATTTTACCTCAATATTTGTATCCTCACTTCTAGAGGAAATGCATTAAATTAAAATGTTCAATATTCATAAGTTTAAGTCTAGCACCTATGTGCCAACGACAAGGACCATAAATTTGGTGTCCAACACATCTCATCATTTTTCACCCTTAAAAACAAGCCTTGTGTCAAAGAACCTTGAGGATCATAGTACCCAAGGATGGCAACACAAATCTCCAAAAGCTAACTTTTGCATCTAGAGGGTGGCTCCTAATTAGATGCTGACAATGTAGTAATTCAAGAAAAACTACAATATTGTTTGTATGGTGTATAGGCACTAGTATGAAACTATGGTGCATACAACATATGACGTGTTTAGATGGCCAAGATCTAGCATGGTGGTGCTTGTCACATCCTTCAAAAAATCATGGCATTAATAATACACCCTCTAACATGTATGGTGATATGGCATCTGTCACATCAGTGGCAAATAGGTCCCCATGACCAACGTCTAGGTGCTCCTTGAAAGAAAATGACTTAATACTGCTAACATTTTAGTTGGTCACTTGATTACAAACTAGCATGACATCTTCTACTTTAGCAGTGCCTAGACAACATGATATGAGTGTTATATCGCTAGTGCACTTTGTAGCCCTATAAATGGGTAGCCATAGACTGCTTAAGACTTGCAAATTTGGCCATTTTGAGTCCATTTCTATCCTTAAATCCATCTGAGAGAGATGGAGAGTCTTGGGACACTTTTCATCCTTTATTTATCCTTCCTTAAATGTTCAAATTGATTAAGCTTCCCTCGACATATCCTTCATTCCATGCAATTTATTCTGGAGGTTCATTGTTAAAGCCACAACACTCCCATAGGTAGAGAAGCTTATGTGAGGAATCCATTAGAGTGTTTAGAGCTCAATAAAATCCTCAATCTCTAAATTCATGAATCTCTTTTAACCCTAACATTTTAGTTTTCCTTAGAGCCACTAGGTCTTTTGACATGTCTAAAAATGTGTTGGTTTTATATATACAATTTATAGTCATTTTTAATGATATTATACTTTAATGGAAGGTAATTTACATGATTTTGATTCCAGTTTTAAGAGAAAGAATTTTAGAAAAAAATGAGTGGAATTACAACAAAATGGGTTCAATTGGAGCAAGGTAGTACAAAATGAAATGGCGCCTAGGCGCCAGACCCATACATGAAAACAGAAAAGCCTACCACCATGGTGCTAGGACCTTGCACCTAGACCCCAGACAAATATAGTGAGCTTCTAGAAGGTTGGCACCTATGCGCCACAGTTGGGCGCCTAGGCGCCAAAATTGGTTTTGATGACTATACATTGAATTTGGATGAATTTTGGTAAGGCATCTGAAGTGACTCTTGGGGATTACAAGAGTTATCATATAAGCAATCAAGAGAGACCACAAAAATGAGAAGAGTGTGTGTGTGTGTGTGTGTGCGAGATTGCTTTTAGTTTGTGTGTCTCTCTTTGAGTGAAATTGTAATGAGAGTTAAGAAATAATCAAAGCAACTTAAGAGAATTTGTTTGGGCAGAAGTTTAAGATAAGTACTTTGTATTTTTGTTTGAGTTTTATTTATTGTGTAAAAATGAATTTTAATATAAATCATGTTTTTTTGTGTTATAACCATGAAATCTGAGTAGTTTTTTTTATCTTTCTTCTTGCAATAAAAATTAATCTTGTGTTGGATTAGAATTCCTTAAGATTTCTCTTATTCCATAATTGTGATGATTCATTACTCTATACTTAATTTATATATTCAATCTGGTCGATTGTTATGTTGAAACTTATTATGAAGCCATAATAACCCATGAGGGCTATGTATTCTTTAACTAGTAAGAATCACATTAATCTGGTGAATGATAAGGTAGCTCGTTGGTTAATGCAAATAGATAGGGAGATAAGTTTTGATGGGTGTAAATTGGTGATTCTACGGTGATAAGCCAGAACCTTAATCAATTTGATCTAGAGTTTGGAACTTAAGGACTGATTAGTCCTAAAGAGAGGACATAGTGGGTAATATAGGGTGACAGACTAGAACCTACCTAGCATAACCTTAGATTTATGAACTTAACACTAGGTTAGTCAATGTTCTGTATGCACTCGGAAGAGGGTAAAGAATAAGATTGCTCATATTTTTCATAAAACTTCATTTAAACATTTAAACATTTGATTCCTGCACTGATTATGATCTCATTACAATGTGAAAGACTTTTACATAATTTGAACTCTTTTTTGTTTAACTAGTTTAGAAACACTTAGCATTTTCTGCAAACTTTGAAATAGGATTTGTAGGATACTTCATTTTACACATAAACTTGCGACCTTATTTAATAGAAAATTGCCTAGAATTTGAGTAAAGGTTTACTAAGTTCATTAAAAAGTTTTCATTTTCCCCTAGGGATTGATACTTGCGGCTTAAAAAAAAGTTCTATTTTACTTGAAATGATATGTGCACTTGCGTAGTATCCATTGTGTGTAAAGTTAAATTATGGAAAAAAAACGAGAATTATTTGATATATAATATTCAATTAGGAATTAAACAATGCAAAACTGTTATGAAATCAAGTTTTTGGTGTCTTTTTTGAGATTAAAATTGAAGTGATTACACATTAAGCACACACTCATTGTGTCGGGGATCAAGTTTTTTATGTCGTTGCTTGGGAAGGAAGGAAGCAACGAAACTTTGGACTTATAAATTTTATTTGAATTGTAAACTTATTTTATGAAAATCTTAGTTTTGTTTAAATATATTAGTGCATGTTTTGTGTGTTAAGAACATTTTAAAAAAATAAAATCTAATAATAAAATACTTATAAAATTTAGTTTTGAGTGTTTTGTTTAATTTTACTTTTTTATGCGTAGTTTAGGATCTGAAGGTTTAGTACCTTACGATTCTGAGTCAGATCGAACTATAAGAAAATTCAAAAACAAAAAGAACTTAAGAATTTGCATGAAATGATGAACACATCACATAATAACATTGATAATCAAACAATTGAAAATGAACATCATGTATAAAGACCTTTAAGGGATTATGCAAACTCTACGGCAGATAAAATTCATTTGAGTATACAAACACTTTCTGTAGTGGCTAACTAATTTTAGCAAAAACCTATTATAATCTAAATGATACAAAGCAATTAGTTTGGAGGAACACCATTGACCCAAGGAAAATATGTTGAGATTTTCATACCTATTTTATACTGTTTTTAATGATATTGCGCTTTAAAGAAATATATTTTTGATGTTTTCTTGCAGGAATGATGAATTAGGGTCACTGGAGCAAAAAAATGCAAAAAGGAGCAAATTTGGAGCGAAAATGACCAAAATGTGGAAATTTGAACTAGGATGCCGATGGAGAGTTTTTTTCGAGGATACAAGACAAAATTCTTCAGAAGTCAGCCGACGACGAGCTCGACGGTTATGCCTACTCACGCTTTGGATAAGGCCAAATTTTGAAGGGATGCTTAGGCAACTCTTGGGAAAGCTCATCCACAACTTTAAGAGAACATTTTGGCCGAAAATTCGAAGCCTGAGAAAGGGAAAAAAATCTAGGAAGTATTAGAGAGAGTTCCTAGAGATTAGAAAGGTTCCAATATTGTAAGGAATTCTTCGAGAGATTGTAAGAGTGGAGGAAAAGTGAGAGATTTCTTCCTCCTTGCTACTTCGAAGAGGAATTATGTGTGCTGTAAAGAAAGGTAGAGATTCAGAGGAAATTCGCGGAGTGTTCTTGGGGAGAAATTAGAGATAAGTTATTTACTTGTTGTAGTTTGTATGACTTTGATTTATTTATGAATTCCAAGTTGTGTTGTGGTTTCCCCATGAGATCTGAGTAGTTTTCTCTGTCTTTCTCCTTGTCTCGAGATTTGTGAAATGGTGATTTGAATTGGTGAAGCCATGAAAATGTTTAANGTGAAGCCATGAAAATATTTAAGAAATTACGATGACATTTTCACTTTGATCTTAATTTACTTTCAATCTGGCCAATTGATTTGTTAAAATATGTCGAGTCACAACTAAAATGAAGATTACATCCAAGATTCAGGGAGGTCAAAGCCCTTGAAAGTTGGGTGCAAATTAAAGTGAAGATTACATCCATGATTCAGGGAGGTCAAAGACCTTGGAAGTTGGGTGCAAAGAAATACGAAAATAATATTATCGGGCATAAAATTGGAGATTTTAGAGTGACAGACTAAAATCCCCAATTTGGTCTTATCATTTGGGTGCTGAAGTGTAGATGTTAGCCCTCAGATGAGGAGAACGTGGGAGCTCCAAAGTGAGAGCCAGTATCCTCCTAGCCTACCCGTAGATTCAGTAAATAAGCATAGGATTAGTCAATGTTCTTTATGTCTGTACCAAAGGATAAAGAATATGTATGCTCCTATTTGGCACAATATAAATTGAACTAATTCACTTTATCCATTCACTATAATTTCTTGACAAGGAGAAGGATGTTTTCTTATATATTGAATATCACAATAAAACCCTCCTCAATATCATTAGTTATTTAATAGTTATTAAAATTACCTATTTATTTCAATTGCCTATTAGTGNTTACATATTTATTTCAATTTCCTAATAGTGACAGATAAACAATTTGAATTCCATTATTGCGATTAAGTATTGCTTTTCTAAAATCTTAGTTCGTAGTTCTAATATTACTCTCTGTGGGATCGATATCTAAGACTCCATTAGATCTCTATATTACTTGAGTGATACGTATACTTGCGTTGATAAGTGTGACTTTATCATTATTGAATATTTTAAATATACATCTTTATCGAATCTATAACTCTTATTAAGTTTTTGGTGCCGTTGCCGAGGAATTAAATCTTTTAGCAGCAGTATTAAATACTTGTATTTTTAAGCATATATAAAGTCGCTGTCAAGTTTTTGGCGCCGTTGCCGGGGAGTAAACAAGAATCATAATTAGAGTAACGGACAAATTAGGATTATTACAAAATTTTTACTTGAATTGCAATTTATTTTCATAGTTAGTTAACCATTTTTTGTGTACTGATTTCAAATTGTATGCGTAAATTTGGACCTAAAAATCTTATACCCTACGATTCAGAAAATTGTAGAACGCACTGTTAGAAAAATTAGAAGACTGAGAAGAGAACCTAGAAATTCTGATACAATGTAAAATGAACAATCAAGGAATAGAGAATGAACACCAACCTAGACCCCTACGAGATTATGCAAACATCAACAATCAAGGAATAAAAAATGAACACCAACCTAGACCCCTACAAGATTATGCAAATCCTACAACAGATGAAATTCACTTATCTATCCAAAAT